>JARKHS020007534.1:0-40000 GCA_030143305.2 Amblyomma americanum
CGAGGCGGAAGGCGCTCCGAAACGATCGTACAACGGCCCTAACGCGACGGCATGGTTGCGCCGGTTACACGCCCCAAGTTGACAGTGACGGTTTACACTAAACACAAATCAACCCAGATGGGTGTTTTTGGCTTGTCCTCTAACGTCCTCCCAAATCGAGGTTCGATATACACCGTTAGACTTGGGGTAGATTTCAGCACCAATAAATACGGAGGACTTACGGATGGCGAAGAAAGCAGATTGGGTGTAAATTTTTACTCCAAAAAATACGAAGCACTTGCGGTTGGCAATGGGAGTATATTTGGTGTAGATTTTTACACCAAAAAATACGATGCACTTCCGGTTTGCAATCGGAGGTGTAAACCGCGGCGATACGCTGACCGGTGGCTGTGGTGCCGTGTTTATGCAGGCGCCGATTTTGCAACGCCGGCATCAAGGAGGAGGTGATGACAGCGGTCCGTTTCTCAATATTGCATTTTTGCTCTTTCTTACAGGGCTACTAGAACTACTAACTATATAGGCGGAACGGTGCTAGTTAGTTAATCACAATAATCAGGTTCGAATGCGCTTTGTAATCGTGAACAAAGCCCAATCAAACTTCAATTTTGAGATATAACGAGCCCCGTTTCGTCCAAGCCGTTACGAAGTAGTACTGTAAGGAACAGGGCAAGAACGCTGGATACAAAGTGCATCGGACCGCTGTCTTTATCTCCTCCTGGATGCCTGCGTTGCACGATCGTGGCGCCATGCATACACACGACGTCCCAATCACGTCGCAGCGTACTGCCGTACATCGCGGAAACAAAACGAGACGAGCGGTGGCGGCAAGGAAACGTCTTTAATCTGACTCCGCTGAGTATACGGCACTTCTGTAAAAAGTACACAAACAATGGCTCCGGCGCTAGCCGAAAGTATCTTGACGGGGTGGTTCGCAATGGGCAAGAAAAGCAAAGTTGGGGAGACGACAGGCAATGAAACTGATAACAAGACCGTGATAACGGATCTACGTGCCAAATTCCTGCAACACATTTTTCTTGTCGTAAAAGTATACCATCTCTTCACTGTGGTATAAAAACCGAATCCCTGAAGTTAAAGAACCTGAATGGAGCACAAGCCACTTGCGGGCAGCACCACATTAGACAAATAATGTTTGCCATCTCTCTGCCTTTAGAAGTTTTTAAAAAGAATGCATTTGTATATTGTATCCTTAAAATCCGTTCATTACATTTACTTATTTTTGCAGCCCAAAATGGACCTTTTTAAAAAAAGTTTTGAATTCCGTGCTCCACTCGCGCATTGAAAATATTTTTCGAGCTCTATTTTCATCCAGTCTAAAAATCCTCAGAGTCGATAAAAGCAGGATTCGCAGTAAGGATTGCACAAAAACATTGCATATAGCTTGTGCTCCGTGGTTTTATTTTCGAACAAAAATATAATTCTTGTATTTTACCTTCATAGTGCAAGGTAGGTGTGTAAGTTTAACAAACTTTTTTTTTCGAGACTGCAGTTTTAAGCACTTTACAGATCATTGTTACTAGCACGTCCTCAAAACACTGTTCGCAATTTAACTTGCGCATGCGACCTACATTCATTCCATTGGATGTTCGAAAATACTGAATTACGCAGACCGCCTCTACAAATAGCACTGGATTATCACAAATGTCAGTTACTAACCTACACACATATCTCAAATATTAACACCAGCAGCATTAAAAGGCTGCTTAACATGTCAAGCTTATTCAATTGAAAAGAAATTGAAGAGCCTGTGTAAAGTAAAGAAAAGGTCCCAAAGACCTGTAGATTACAATTTTATTTTTTTAAATGGAGGACAATAAACAACATTTGAAACCACAATTCTTGGACAGGTCTTAGAGATATGGACTAACTTGAAATCAGCACCTAAAAGTAATCAAAACGATACAATAGCAAATCTTGAAAAACAATGCAGAGTTGACTTCGAAAACTTCTTCGCTACACTTCAGTCTAACTGGTGCTGTCAGATAAGATTAGCTAAAAAAATATTATGCCCCAGACAATTCCCAGTGGCTAATTCCAAGTGGCTAACTTCAAGATGCAGATTACAAACTACAGTAAAAAAAATACTAAACAGACATCATAAAGCAGCCCACCAAATCTACAGTAAAATATCACAGGTATCCAACCTCTAATGTTTGTTGTTTGTTCTTGCGAAACACATAAGATGAACATAACCTTAGAAAACGTATAAAATACATTAAATTTAACACAATCACATAAAAAGAACACAAAGCAAAAATTTACACTCAATATATGGAGGCCTATGCTCTAGAGAAAGTTTATGTGCCCCGAAAGATATGTTAGCCACCCATTTGAAGGAGCCTGCCGGAAATAAAATGCAGCACTCATAACTTATATGGAAAAAAACAGAAACACATGCACCCATGCTTTTCAATGTAGCTAACAAGTAATGACTAATGCTGAAACACAAGGAATTAGTCAACCTGGTATTACGTGACTGCGCACACTACAAGCAAACCAAAAACACATGGGCTAAGGTCAAAGCGCTCAGGACGCAGGCATTCTCTTTGATCGCGAGAAAGGTATTCATCACCTTCACTGTAGGACGAAGTGAAGAAAAATTTCAGAAAAGTTCCCATGGCAACTGATCAGACTAAGGACTAGTAACTTTGTGATTAAATAAGTAATTGAATTTCTGAAGACCTGTGTCTAAGCACATATTTGCTTGAAAACTTAATTGTTCACCAAATCCATTATCACCATTATTTTTTTCTAATTAAAGGATATGTATAAATGCTAGCAAATGTGTCATGTGGCAGAACGGGAAGCCGAAGTTTAGAGCCTAAGGAATTCGCTTCTGAGCCTTGTTGTGCATCGCTAGCATTCCAGATCTCTTGAAGGTACAGAAAATGTTGCCCTGACCACCGTGAATGTTGGACATCCATGGATGCTCAGAGGCCTTATTACACGGTTTAGAAGCCAAACCCTTTGGCTCTGTACTTTTTGACAAAGGCTATACATCAGTTTTCTCACAGATTCATGCTGATATTGTTTTCCTTTTTCTTCATTCTGGACAACTGTATTACGTTAACACTGATAAGTTGTAGCAGCACAGTTTGTGTTCCACTACCAGTATTCCAAACAGTACTAAAACACTAGACATGTAAAACATGTGCAGGCAGATAGAAGAGGCCGCTGTGAAGGAAACACGAAGTGGTTTTTAAGAACTGATGAGCTCAAAACCATCGAAGCGTGGTTTATATCAAGCCCAATATCTAAACGCGCTCTCAAGAAAAGTCAGCAGACAGAGTGCCTTCTTTAGATTTTCCAAACGGAACATCCAGAAGGCTGCAAACAGCAGAATCCCCACAGAAGCGATGAGGTTTTCACTACAGGGTAATGGCCAATGAACAGGAAAACTGCGCCTTGATAGGTGAGGAGGCATGCTGTGAGTGATTGGTCCTGCAAAATTAAAAACGAAATATCACTGATATTTCTAACACTTGTAGAAGTGAAAAATAATACTCTCGCATTTCAGTATAATGCACATTATGACTACACTATCCTAGGGATGAATTCATGAGGGGGTGGTCTCCCCTCCTCAATGTTAGAAATTTTACATATAAAAACCATGCTCAACCCAATTTTTTCAAGAATAGAGTCAAAGAAATGCGAGGTTCAAACATATCACTGACCGATTTTTAAAGATAATGGTAACCAGGCTAATGTACTTGGAGCTATCAACACTGTCTAGCTTCAACTTCATTGCCCACCACTATGTGCAGGAGACCTTGGTGACAAGTTTTGTTTCAAAACTTTTTCATTCATGATTCGTTAGTATGGATGAATCACTATGCGAGAATTTTGCTCGGAAACCAAAGTGTTCAGGTTACAGAGGTGCAACTGTACATATGATTTGTCCATTAGAGCCATGATCACATTTAGTGGCCACCACAAATATGCAAAAGTTAAACAAAATGCAGAAATGGCCTCCCTGCCAAAGATTTGAAAACCATATTGTAGCTATAAGACAACTGAGCTGCTCAATCTCATTTAATTGCAACCACTGCAGCAACAGCCTAACTGTAATCGAACTAGAGGCTAAAGAAAAAATAGTGAGCCACTGCTCATAAGGGAGCGTGATACAAAGTGCGTATTCGAAAGGTACAGCTGCACACGAAATCTACCACTCTTGCTTTATCCGTGACAATTGATACATATGGCGACTACAGGAATTTTTGCTAAGCATCTAAGAAGCAAATGTTCTCTAGGGAATCACATTTTGAGCACCTATAACAGCCAGGGATGCAACAATCAGTACTCCCCATGAATCATATTTGCGTATGTATAATGAAGACCTAAAAATACAAAACTGGTATGGTGTTGTTCAAAGTGTATATCGCCATTATACACAGCTTGTGAAGTAACACTCCACAATGATTGGATGCCACCGAAGACAACAACACAAAACACTCTTTTCCAACTGAAAAAATAAAAAATAGCTGCACCGTATCCATACCTCATTACCATTTGTCAATAAAATGAAAAAAACCACAGTCGCAAAAGCAAATAATGGTGATCGCCTCTCCATAATTTCGTGCAAGTCTAAAGAAACCACAACTGTCTCAACATTGGATTATTGGTTAGTTGAAAAGAGTGGCAGTAAACACGCGTGAAAATGAGACAGTAGCAGTGCAAATCCTAAAATAGCAGCGTGTCAGTACGCTGTATCTGGTTTAGTCATGAAATTACTCTATTTTCAGAACTGAGCATAGTTGCAGCAGTTACACTGGCTCCTTATTCCTACTATTGTCTTTTTTTTAATTTCACAAGTAACTATGCCTGAATTTTAACGAAAATCCCTTGGCAGTCAGCAGCTCCTTACTGTCACTGTTTGCATCGCGCCTCTTTGCAAGATAACAAAACACCAGGGCTTTGTGCCAGCCCCATTTTAAAATAAATAATCACAAAACCCAAGCTTTGCTAAGGCTCGTGACATTAATGACTAAATGTGAGTAAATTCTGTGCCTAAAAGGTAGTCATCAAATGGTCAGATAAATACTGAGCTGCTATTTTTGTACAAAAATTTCAGTTCCTGCCTATGTCCACCAATAATTTGCACAAAAATACCTACAAGTGTTGCAGGGGGCATCTTTCTTTGCGACTTAACTCTGAACTGTTTCGTACTGCTTGTAGATTAAACTGATGCAACTTTGGAGTTCTTCATAATTAAAACCTGTATAGAACAATGTCCAGTCAGGTTTGATACCAAACAAATCATTATGAATAAAATGTATGTCGTTCGAATTACTGACTACAATAATGATAGGTGAGCAAGGCAATGAAGTATGTGATGCTTTGAAATTAAAACAGCTGTTATATTTTCACAAATAGTGACAGCACGTTTATATTGCACCCATCGAAGTTATGCCGCAACGAACCGCAGAACATAAGGCAAGAACTGACAGCCGTTGCTTTCACTCGTGTTCCAGTGACAAAGAGATTGCGCCATTGACTGAAAGCAACAAATAATAAGATTGGAATTCTAAATGTGGCTGCCTAATCTATGACGGCAGAATACAAGTATGCACTTCAGAAGCTTTGAGCACATTTATAAATTTGGTGCGACGCGCACGATAAGCAAAATTATGTTTTTTGAGGGGAACCATAGCATTTTAGAAAAAGCGACCTGATTTTTTTTTATGATAATAGCGATGCCGCATACCTCGTTCTCCGAACATGCATGAAATTAAGAGTGGCCAAAAATGCTGCACATATCCAAACTAAAGTGACACAAATGCTTCGAAGGAAACTAAAATAACAATGCCGAAAACATACAGCCACTTGCAAGGTGTACTTCAGTGCAGACGCAAGCAGACTTGTACTACAGAGCGCTCGTGCGGTGCTTTGGGGAATGAAGGCGAACTTATAACGCAGGCAGTGGGATTGACTGACAATGCAGGTGCTCAAGCGCTGGCGCATAGTCGTATAAAACAACCCATACACTGGCAGCGCGTCGTTAAGAAAACTGCGCTAATGTTTTGCTCCATTCCGCAGGACAGTGCTTCAGTGCTCCACACAAGCCTGCTCACGTCTTTATCGTACAACGATATTTAAGACGCAAAATCACTTACCATGACGGCGAGACGGATGTGAGACGGCAGGGATTCAAAAATATTTTTCCGGGCAGCAGTGTCGAGGTAGAAATTTCTCTCCCGCTGGCCAAGGGCGCGGCAAAGCCAGCGCTTGTCTCAATTCGCTCACAACGGCGCCATACCGCCATTCGCAAACCAGAGCGAGGGGAAAGCTCAGCCGTCGTTTACGATATCCACTTCGGTGAACTCGGTTAAGCAACCATCTTCCCTTTCTCCGTCGCGCATCGAAAAGCAGCAGCGGCAAACGCACAGTCGCCGCTCCCGATATCCGTTCCAAGAGAGGCTCCAGACAACCCGCCGCGCTCACTTCTGCGACGCAATCCGAGACGGCCCCGCTGGCGCTGCTAGGCCTAGCGCCTACGCCGCTTCGGTCACAGTGTCCGCACTCACGAGTTACGACTCTCTCGCCGTTTTCTGATCCTTTGCGCCGCCTGCTGTCGATTGCATCTCGACCGAAACCAAAACTTGCTGCTTCGTTCCGGAACTAAGCGAAACAGATAGAAGTACAGTTCCACTGGCGCGTTCTTTCGAACAGCAGCAGGAATTCGACCTCGCTCCGTCTCAGGTGCCGTACGGTGTTTTTTTTCTACCTTCTGAACGGCGACAACCACTCCGTTAGAGACGGCTGATGAACGATTGCGGACGTCGTTAGCGCACCGTCAGTTCTAGCTGGTGTTGCTTCGGTGTTTATGATATTATGTGCACCGTTTCACCGGTGTTCTCGTCTGGCGATGCGGTGTTTTAAAGCGGACCAACACGGATAAACCTCCCATCTCGTGTCATTCGTGTTTAGTGTGTTCCGCCTTCTTGTAGGCTGCATACTTGTCGTTGCGGCTTTCAATGTTCGTAGGATGGCAGTGGACACCTGTCAATCTCGTCTGTAGCACTTTTTCCGTTGACGTAAACGTTGAATTCCGGTTCACAGCCGTCGGGATTGGATGATGCTGTGTCACAGACCAGCGGGACGTGGCCCACAATTGGGAGAGAGCAGAGGAGAGGGCGCACGTAGGGCAGTAACTGGGTCGCAGCACGGCTGCTTGCGGGGGATCCGTCGAGGTCTTTCTCGGAGCTCGGCCATCGGCAAACCAGACCAACATTGAGTTCCGAGGAAGCGTGGCGTTTTCAAGGACAGTGCCGCATATGCGCTGGTTGCCGAAACTCGACCGTGCAGGCCCGGCCGACTCGGCGACGGCTGTCACAGAAGGCATAAGTCTTGTGCGCTTTCTTCTGCCCTCCCGAGGGCGCGGCTCTCCGGCGCGCTCCGGGGGTGCTTTGCCGGTTACGACGTCCCCTCTTCCCCGTCGTCCCGCGTGAAAAAACAAAGATTAAGCGTCCCAATGATGGGAGGGAAACTGTCCGTCGGCCGCCGGCCCCGTGCGGGTTGCGGCGAGCTGAGGAGAGGACAGTCGAGGGAAGACAGGCAACGAAAGAGGTTGGGTGGTGTGTGCGCGGCGTTGAAGGCCGAATTACCGCGCCGAGGCACGCGTTCCATTGCACCACGCCCGCCGTCTTCGGGCCATCGCCGCATCGACAGCCACCCGAAACGGAGTCGTCACCTTGGCCCCCGTATGTGCTGTCCGCCGGACTTCTCCTTTTCTTTTCCATGTAATGTTGTATTCTCGACATCTAAGGCATTGTATGCCCCTGTTGTTCGTGTCCTAACTGGACGGATTAACTTTTGTATTGTGTGCCTCCTGCTTGTCGCGTTCCGTGTTTTGTATTGTTCTTCTGACATTTTCAGAAGCGCTAAAACACCGAGGACGCAGAGGGAACAGACAGGGACGAGCGCTACTTCCAACTGTTTATTTCGTAAAACCGCAAGTGCTTTAAACAGTTCTCGAACGCTTTTATGACACGGCAGTAAACTACACGTGCGAGAATACACAGTATAGCTACCGAGACTAAAAGAACCAAGGAGATAAGTGCACGATTACGTTGATACCCTGAGGAAGGCAAGTTCTTTTTTTGACAATGAAATGGACGGTGAGCTTACACAAGTGCTACCCAGTGATGCTATGTTCTGTGCTTCTATAATCTCTCGGGTTAGTTGATCACGACTACGTCCGATGATGTGGCACTGATTTAACAATGGAGCACAATTGCGGCACTTACTGCAGTGAATGGCTAGGTTGCTTCCGAAGGAATTTTTAACATTGTTGTTGTGCTGGCGTAGCCGGTCATTGAGACAACAGCCCGTTTGCCCAACATACTTTTTGCCACAAGATAGAGGGATGCAGTACACAACACAGTCTACACAGTCCACGTACGCTGTTTGGTGTTTGATACCACATAATTGTTTGACAGAAGAGTAGGGTTTCGTCAGCTTGCAAAGCTTGTTTAGCTTGTTAGGGGCCGTGAAAACAACTCTAACATCTGCTTTCTGCGCTACCTTTTTTAGGTTGTGTGAAACAGTGTGCACGTAAGGGAGCACAGCAACCTTTTTTCTCTCACTAGACTTATTTGCGATTTCGTCGCGACCGTTCAGGTTCCTAAGGACGCGTTCTGCTACCGAGATCTGAAGTGGAACCGGGTAACCAGCGGCGGATAACCGGTTCACTTGTTTATGAAAACTACGGGGCATGCAGTGGTGGCAAGATTTCGTCAATGCATTCCTGAAACAAAGTGCAATCACTCCTCGCTTAACCAGCTTAGAGTGGGCGGAGCGGAAAGCTAAGAGGGGTTTATTGCCGCGAGGTTCGTAGCTCCAGCAAACGTGGTTGTCGGTGAGTGAGAAGTTTATATCGAGGAAGCGGATTTCCCCGCCAGATGGTAGTTCATGGGTTAGTTTTAGTGGGCTGAGATTATTCTGGAAGGCTACTAAAGTCTGGCTAGCTTCGTGTTGAAGGGATTTCTGGTCACAGTCAATAAAAACTAAAAAATCATCCACAAATCTAAACACCTTAAAAACCTTTGACCCCTCCAGGTACCGCTGGAGGGCTCTGTCATGGTAGCTTAAAAACAGATCGCTGAGCACCGGTGCTATACAGGAGCCTATACATACACCTTCCTTTTGTAGGAAGGGTTGGTTGTTCCAGGAAATAAAAGTATTTTTCAGGTAAAACTGCAAAAGTTCAAGAAAGCCACTACATGAAACCCCGGCATCATTTTGGAAGGGGACAACACCGAAGTGGTCGATGCTGTCTTGAACATATTCTAGTAAAGAAGCATGTGGCAGTGAGTAGTATAAGTCTTTAACATCGATTGAAAAGGCCTGAAGGCTCTTGTCGGGATGGGATGAAACAAAGTCTAATACTTCTTCTGAGTTCTTAACCACAAAGGGGTCGTCAATGCTTAGCAGATTTAGCTTTTCTTGAAGAAACAAGGCCACACACTTCTGCCACGCCCCATTCTCTGAAATAATCACCCTTAAGGGCACGTCAATCTTATGCGTTTTAGCACTGAAAAAAACATCGAGGTGGTTCCGCGGACAATTCTGAATGCCCCTGGTTAGTTTATCTAGGCTGAGCCTGGTGCACAATTTTTTCGCTTCGGTTTTCCGCCTGGAGAGCGAGATCTCACCGTGGGAATTGAAGGTGGCGGAGATAGCCTCCAGCGCTTTCGCGTTGAAACTGTCGTGGGAGAAGACAGCAAAGCCGCCTTCCTTATCTGCCGGTATAACACACATGGACTGTTCCAACAAAAAATTTGCAACGCGTTTCAGGGGAAGTTTGGATGGATTCGGTCTGCTGTGGTTGAGGACGTCAATGCCGTCCAAGGTGCAACGGCTGGCCTCGTCGGAGTCTGGAGCTAACTTGGAAACCCGACGTACCATGGACAGAAGCTCATGACCTGACTTCTTCGTTTCGTAGGCGAACTTGGGGCCAAGGGCCAGGACGTTCTTGATGTCTTCTGGCAAAGCCAATCCCTCGGGGTTATGCAGGGTGCCCTTCGCTTGTGCTCGGGCGGTGACCTGCAACCGTAGAATCTTCAGTTGGTGCTGCCAGATGGCCTCGGTAGCTCGAGAAGCCAGGCGCCGGTATTCCCGTAGAAGGCGAGCAGATTTTGACGAATCCGTTGGGTCAAGCAGCTGCATGGCCAGGTGGCTTCTGTAAAGCCGAGCTTGTCGATGACATTCTGCCCGCAGGATCTTGCATATCCTTCCGGAAGGGTATATCCTTCCGGAAGTTCAGAAGGGTAGCGGATCGGGCTAGTTGGTGCAGATTTGACATTTTCAGAAGCGCTAAAACACCGAGGACGCAGAGGGAACAGACAGGGACGAGCGCTACTTCCAACTGTTTATTTCGTAAAACCGCAAGTGCTTTAAACAGTTCTCGAACGCTTTTATGACACGGCAGTAAACTACACGTGCGAGAATACACAGTATAGCTACCGGGACTAAAAGAACCAAGGAGATAAGTGCACGATTACGTTGATACCCTGAGGAAGGCAAGTTCTTTTTTTGACAATGAAATGGACGGTGAGCTTACACAAGTGCTACCCAGTGATGCTATGTTCTGTGCTTCTATAATCTCTCGGGTTAGTTGATCACGACTACGTCCGATGATGTGGCACTGATTTAACAATGGAGCACAATTGCGGCACTTACTGCAGTGAATGGCTAGGTTGCTTCCGCTTTGCAAGCTGACGAAACCCTACTCTTCTGTCAAACAATTATGTGGTATGAAACACCAAACAGCGTACGTGGACTGTGTAGACTGTGTTGTGTACTGCATCCCTCTATCTTGTGGCAAAAAGTATGTTGGGCAAACGGGCTGTTGTCTCAATGACCGGCTACGCCAGCACAACAACAATGTTAAGAATTCCTTCGGAAGCAACCTAGCCATTCACTGCAGTAAGTGCCGCAATTGTGCTCCATTGTTAAATCAGTGCCACATCATCGGACGTAGTCGTGATCAACTAACCCGAGATATTATAGAAGCACAGAACATAGCATCACTGGGTAGCACTTGTGTAAGCTCACCGTCCATTTCATTGTCAAAAAAAGAACTTGCCTTCCTCAGGGTATCAACGTAATCGTGCACTTATCTCCTTGGTTCTTTTAGTCTCGGTAGCTATACTGTGTATTCTCGCACGTGTAGTTTACTGCCGTGTCATAAAAGCGTTCGAGAACTGTTTAAAGCACTTGCGGTTTTACGAAATAAACAGTTGGAAGTAGCGCTCGTCCCTGTCTGTTCCCTCTGCGTCCTCGGTGTTTTAGCGCTTCTGAAAATGTCCAATCTGCACCAACTAGCCCGATCCGCTACCCTTCTGTATTGTTCTTCCTGTCACTCCCCGTGTTCGTTTTTTCCTTTCTGTGTTGTTCCCTGCCGCCAAGTGAAGTGTTTGTTTTAGAAACCTCTACCCATTGAGTTCCTTCTCGATCCCCGACGCTCCGACACACGTGCACCACGCATGGGCTGACCAACCTTTACAAATAAATGTTGTCCAACACCCGCCTTTAGGCTACAAGGAAGCGTAAAGCGGCCCCTGTGCCTCGACGGCTTGCGCTAGGCAGCCGGTCGACGAGCGGTAGTTGTGACATGCTGGTAGCATAGCGATTCCTTCGTTGCCGATGAGAAGTGTTGGGTCCTCAAAGCAACTGGATAACCTGCACATGCAGAAGAACTTTCGTGTAACGCAACGGCATGGCTGCGCCGGTCACACGCTCCAAGTGTACACTGACGGTTCCGCCTTTTTGTAGGCTGCATACGTGCCGATGCGGGTCGCAATGTTCGTAGGATGGCAGTGGACACTTGTAAAATGTCTGTTGTAGCACTTTTTTCGTTGACGCGAACGTTGAATTGAAGTGCACTGCCGTCGGAATTCGAATATGCTGGTAGTAGAGCGATTCCCTCGTGGTCAACGAAACGAGAAGTGGTGCATTGGCAAAGCCACTGATAATCTCTACAAGCACTCCGTGTAACGCGACGGCATGGTTGCGCTGGTTGCACGCCCCAAGTTGACACTGACGGTTCCGCCTTCTTGTAGGCTGCATACGTGCCCATGCGGCTCCGAATGTTCGTACAATGGCAGTGGACACTTGTCAAACTCTGCGTAGCACTTTTTCCGCTGACGAGAACGTTGAATTGAAGTTCACCCCGGTAGCAATTCGAGGATGCTGGTAGCAGAATGATTCCCTCGTGGTCAACGAGAAGTGGTGCGTCGGCAAAGCCACTGATAACCTGTACAGGCAGAAAAAAACTCCGTGTAACTCGACGGCATGGTTGCGCCGGTTACACGCCCCAAGTTGACACTGACGGTTCCGCCTTCTTGTAGGCTGCATACGTGCCCATGCGGCTCCGAATGTTCGTACAATGGCAGTGGACACTTGTCAAACTCTGCGTAGCACTTTTTCCGCTGACGAGAACGTTGAATTGAAGTTCACCCCGGTAGGAATTCGAGGATGCTGGTAGCAGAGTGATTCCCTCGTGGTCAACGAGAAGTGGTGCGTCGGCAAAGCCACTGATAACCTGTACAGGCAGAAAAAAACTCCGTGTAACTCGACGGCATGGTTGCGCCGGTTACACGCCCCAAGTTGACACTGACGGTTCCGCTTTCATGTACGCTGCATATGTGTAGCTGCGGCTCCCAATGTTCGTAGGATGGCAGAGGACGCTTATAAAACTCAGCTGTAGCACTTTTTCTGTTGATGATAACGCTGAAGTTCACCGCCGTCGGGAATGGATGATACTGGTAGCATAGCGATTCCTTCGTTGCCGATGAGGAGTGGCGCGTCAGCAAAGCCACAGATAAATTGCACAAGCAGAATTTCCGTGTAACGCAACGGCATGGCTGCGCCGGTTACACGCCCCAAGTTTGAAACTGATGGTTCCGCCTGATTGTAGGCTGCATACGTGGCGATGCTGCTTCCAATGTTCATTGGATGGCAGTGGACACTTGTCAAACTCTGCTGTAGCACTTTTTTCGTTGCCAGAAACGTTTAATTCGTTTCAACGCCGTCGGAAATGGATGATGCTGGTAGCAGAGTGATTCCTTCATGCTCGACGAGAAGTGTTGCGTCGTCAAAGCCACTGATAAATTGCACAAGCAGAAGAAATTCCGTGTAACGCAACCGCATGGCTGCGCCGGTCACACGCTCCAAGTGTACATTGACGGTTCCGCCTTTTTGTAGGCTGCATACGTGCCGATGCGGCTCCCAATGTTCGTATAATGGCAGTGGACACTTGTAAATCTCTGCTGACGCACTTTTTCCGCTGACGTAAACGTTGAATTGAAGTTAACGGCCGTCGGGATTCGATTATGCTGGTAGCACAGCGATTCCCTCGTCGTCATCGAGAAGTGGTGCATCGGCGAAGCCACTGATAACCTCTACAAGCACTCCGTGTAACGCGACGGCATGGCTGCGCTGGATGCATGCCCCAAGTTGACAATGAAGGTTCCGCCTTCTTTTAGGCTGCATACGTGCCGATGCGGCTCCCAATGTTCGTAGGATGGCAGAGGACACTTGTCAAACACAGCTGTAGCACTTTTTCTGTTGACGTAAACGTTGAACTGAAGTTCACCGCCGTCGTCGGGATTCGATTATGCTGGTAGCACAGCGATTCCCTCGTCGTCATCGAGAAGTGGTGCGTCGGCAAAGCCACTGATAACCTGCACAAGCAGAAGAAATTCTGTGTAACACAACGACATTGCTGCGCCTGTTACACGCCCCAAGTTTGAAACTGACGGTTCCGCCTTCATGTAGGCTGCATACATGCCGATGCGGCTCCCAATGTTCGTAGGATGGCAGTCGACACTTGTCAGACGCTGCTCTAGCACTTTTTCTGTTGCCTTAAATGTTGAATTCAAGTTCACAGCCATCGGGTTTCGATTATGCTGGTAGCAGAGCGATTCCCTCGTCGTGAACGAGAAGTGGTGCGTCAGCAAAGCCACTGATAACCTGCATAAGCAGAAGAAATTCCGTGTAACACAACGACATGGCTCCGCCGGTTACACGCCCCAAGTTTGAAACTTACGGTTCCGCCTTTATGTAGGCTGCATACATGCCGATGCGGCTCCCAATGTTCGTAGGATGGCAGTCGACACTTGTCAGACGCTGCTGTAGCACTTTTTCTGTTGACTTAAATGTTGAATTGAAGTTCACAGCCATCGGGTTTCTATTATGCTGGTAGCAGAGCGATTCCCTCGTCGTGAACGAGAAGTGGTGCGTCAGCAAAGCCACTGATAACCTGCACAAGCAGAAGAAATTCCGTGTAACACAACGACATGGCTCCGCCGGTTACACCCCCCAAGTTTGAAACTGAAGGTTCCGCCTTCTTGTAGGCTGCATACATGGCGATGCGGCTTCCTGAAATAACTACGACCAGCATCGACGAAGGTCCAGAACTAAAAAAACGTTTATTGCCAAGAGCATGGTGTTCTTATAGTGCGCCGATAGCGTGCCGTGCGCAGCTTATCAGCAGCACGGAATGACGTGTCAGCGGCTCGCTAGGTGCTCACGCTATCACATCTCCTCCCCCCTTAGACAACACGAAGTCATTTCTTGAAGTCTGATGGTCTGAACCAATCCGGGGGCCGGCGCATACGCTGGCTACGGCGAGGAGGCACCACAGCGTCGTCGTCTGCACTTATACCACAGTGCCATCGTCCCAAGAGGTGTCCTCACTACGCACGCACTTCACAAACACCCTTTCCCCCACGGCGAAAGCACGTTCACAGCCCCTGTCCTTGTCTCTTTGCTGCTTAATGCATCGTTGCTTATCAGTCATGTCTTGCACAAAACTCGGTTTGAGGAACGACAATTTAACTCGCGGCTGTCGCCTCAGAAACAGCTCGGCTGGGGTCTTCCCAGTTAGAGAATGAGGGTAATTCCTGTACGACATCAAAAAACTGTCTAATCCTTCCTGCAAGGGTTGTTGCTTTCCGTGTTCAGCTAGGGACAACACTTGCTTTAAACGCGCCTTCTTGGTTGTCTGGACTAGCCGCTCGGCTGCTCCGTTAGAGATTGCGTGATATGGTGGAGTCTTAGTATGTCTGATACTGTTACGAGACAAGAATGCTGCGAACTCCTGCGACACAAACTGTGGGCCGTTATCACTGACAATCTCCTCTGGAAAACCATACGCTGCGAAGAGGCTGCGAAGCTTACTAATAGTCTGAGAGGTGGAAGTTGACGTCATAGGCCAAACTTCAACCCATTTAGAGTAGGCGTCCACCAAGACAAGAAAGTTGTGGTTACCTTGTTGCGCATAGTCAACATGTACTCTTTGCCAACACCTTGTTGGGTACGGCCACAGCTGGAGAGGTACAGGCTGAGCTGCCGGTAGTACGAGTTGACACACTCTGCACTTCCTTATGTACTCCTCAATAGCCTTGTCCATGTTGGGCCACCACACAAAACTTCTTGCTAACATTTTCATTCGACTAGAGCCAGGGTGGTCTTCATGAAGCAAGGACAGGACTGCGGGCCTCAGATTCTCAGGTATAACTACTCTCGTCCCCCATGTGAGACAATTTTGTTCGACGGAGAGTTCCAGGCGACGGACGTAATAAGGTTGCAATTCGTCCACGACATTTGCTGGCCAACCCGACCGAACATACTCGATTACTTTGCTGAGGGTGCCGTCTCGTGCAGCCTCCTTTGACACATCCCGCGCTGTGAGCGGGGTGCATTCGAAAACAGACAGACATTCCGCAGTTTCTGCTTTAGCAGAACCACAAGTAGGTAATCTTGACAGAGCATCAGCCACCTCAATTTCAGTTCCCTTGCGGTATTTCAGAGTGAACTGGTAAGCAGACATAATTAAAGACCACCTTTGTAGTCTGGCAGCTGCTAATGCTGGCGTGGCTTTGTTGTGACCCAAAATTCCCAATAGTGGCTGATGGTCCGTGTACAAGTCAAATTTCCTGCCATACAAGAACTTGTGGAATTTCTGCAAACCAAAAATAAGAGCTAGAGCCTCTCTTTCACACTGCGCATAGTTCTTTTCTGCAGGTGTCAAGGTACGCGAAGCAAATGCAATTGGACGCTCTTGGCCGTTGGGAAACACATGAAAAATGACCGCTCCAACACCATACGCTGATGCATCACATTGCAACCCCAGCGGTTTGCGTGCATCGTAGTACGTGAGCGCTCGGCTGCTGATAAGGAGCTGTTTCGTGGCCTCAAACGCATCGCTACATTTCTTCGTCCAAACCCAACGCTCTCCCTTTCGAAGTAGCTTGTACAATGGCTCTGCTACAGACGCTAGGCTGTTTAAAAATTTGCCATAGTAGTTCATTAGCCCTAGATAAGCTTTCAGCTCAGTGACATTCGCCGGCTCAGGAGCATGGGCGATTGCTTTCACTTTGCCTTCAGTGGGATGTATCCCCTCAGAGCTTACCTTGTGCCCGAGGTAACACACTGAGCTTATAAAGAACTTGCATTTCTCTGCCTTGACAGTAATGTTGTATTCGTTCAATCGTTGCAAAACTAGCTCAAGTGTTTTTTCGCAGTCATCTATGTCCTGGCCAGCTACAATGACATCGTCAATGTAGCAACCTACATTCTTAATGCCCATCAAGACTTTATCCATTAAAGATTGGAACAAAGCCGGGGCACTCGCTATACCATAGGGAAGTCTGTTGTACCGATAGAGCCCCCGGTGCGTGTTTACTGTAACAATTGCTTTGGATTCCGGGCTTAGCATCACCTGCTGGTATGCTGATGATAAGTCAAGCACACAAAACACTTTTCCCTCACAAACGGCTGTGAACAAATCTTCCGGTAGGGGCAATGGATAGTGATCCGTTTTTAGGACCGGATTGAGCGTGATTTTGAAGTCGCCACACAACCTTAGTTTGTCACCTTCCTTCTTTGGAACCACTACGAGGGGAGTTGCCCACTCACTCTGCGTTACTCGCTCGATTACACCCTTCTTTTCAAGGTCAGACAGTTCTTTTTCTACCGCTTCTCGCAACGCAAAGGGTACTGGCCGGGACTTACAAAACACAGGAGTGCACTTTGGCTGCAGAACCAATTTTGCCTCATAGTTCCTAATCGCTCCCAAAGTGGAAGAAAATACACTAGGGAACTTGGAATGCAACTTCAACACCCTGTCGTCAATGCTCAAGGCGAAAAGAGATTTCCAGTTAAGCTGCAACTTCTCAAGCCAGCTCCTGCCTAAAAGTATAGGCAGATTGCGCTCACCCTCACGCACAACAACAATAGGTAACACGGCGCACTGACCTTCATAGCGAGCAGTGACATTGCATTGACCGATCACATGCATTTTTTCACCTGTATAAGTTTTGAGCCCCAATTTCGTTGGCTCACACTTGACATGCGACAACTTAGCGGCGTACACGCTTTCCGGCACAACAGTCACAGCAGCACCGGTGTCAACCTGCATTGGCAGGTCGTGGCCTTCAACATTCACAGACACAACATAGCTCTTCTTAGAAGGCGTAGCGTCGCAACTGTATAACGTGGACTCCTCTTCCGATGACTCGGATACTAGATGCGCTTTTAGTTCTTCACGGCTTGCCTGGCACATATTTTGAAGATGACCCACTTTCGAGCACCGTCTGCACTTGTACCTCTTGTACCAACAGCTGTCTGAAGTATGCGCCTTGCCACAGCGGCTACACTTCTGTTTTTGACTTTTTCCTCGCGTTGAGTCTTTTGTCCTTCGGTCGCACCTCTCGTGCGTTCCCACCGCGTTGAGTGCCTCACTGCGACCTATTTGTTGCAATAGCGCGGCCTGCTGTGTGGCCAACTCCCTATCCAGCGCAATTTTGCATGCGCCTTGAAATGTTAAGCCTTCCGTGGTGAACAGAGCTCTTTGAGTTTCCTCATTGCGAATGCCTGCTACCAGTCTGTCTCGCAAGGCATCCTGCAGAAAGTCTCCGAAATTGCACTTCCGAGCAAGGTGTTTTAACTCCAGAACGAAATCTTCTACGCTCTCTTGCTCCAGTTGAACTCGGCGGTTAAACCTGCACCTTTCAGCAATGACTGAAGTTTGCGGGCTGTAGTGATTCTTCAGCAGAATCTTGATTTCAGCGAAAGTCTTTTCACCGGGAAGCGCTGGAACTACCAGGTTCTTGAGGACTTCATACGCCTCTGCGCCAAGTACTGTTAGAAAAACTGACAGTTTCTTTGCTTCCGAGACCTCATTGGCGCTGACGAAATGTTCAAACCGTTCCAAGTAAGAATCAAAATTCTGGACCTTGGGGTCGTACTCATCGATTCTGCCAAGACGCGACATCGCTTCGGTGCACAAACGTAACAACGTAAACGTAACAACGCCTCGGTGCAGTTACTTATCGTGTCGATGTCTTGCTTGGTGCGTAGGATCCGTTGTCAGCTGCTTGCCCCTGGACGCCAGCCACTTGCAGTCCGCGTTAGTGGCTTCCGATGTGCGTCGTCCGATCTTGCCCAGACACGCTTGGCAGGCCAGTCCCGACGGATCCCATCCTCGTCGCCAGTGAAATAACTACGACCAGCATCGACGAAGGTCCAGAATTAAAAAACGTTTATTGCCAAGAGCATGGTGCTCTTATAGTGCGCCGATAGCGTGCCGTGCGCAGCTTATCAGCAGCACGGAATGACACGTCAGCGGCTCGCTAGGTGCTCACGCTATCACACTTCCAATGTTCGTTGGATGGCAGTGGACACTTGTTAAACTCTGCTGTAGCACTTTTTTCGCTGCCAGAAACGTTTAATTCAAGTGCAACGCTGTCGGGAAGGGATGATGCTGGTAACAGAGTGATTCTTTCGTGCTCGACGAGAAGTGTTGCGTCGTCAAAGCTACTGATAAATAGCACAAGCAGAAGAAATTCCGTGTAACGCAACGGCATGGCTGCGCCGGACACACGCTCCATGTTGACACTGACGGTTCCGCCTTTTTGTAGGCTGCATACGTGCCGATGCGGCTCCCAATGTTCGTAGGATGGCAGTGGAGACTTGTCAAGTGTCTGTTGTAGCACTTTTTCCGTTGACGCGAACGTTGAATTGAAGTTCACCGCCGTCGGAATTCGAAGATGGTGGTAGCAGAGCGATTGCCTTGTGGTAAACGAGAAGTGGTGCGTCGGCAAAGTCGCTGATAACCGCTACAAGCACTCCATGTAACGCGACGGCATGGTTGCGCTGGTTGCACGCCCCAAGATGACACTGACGGTTCCGCCTTCATGTAGGCTGCATATTTTCCGATGCGGCTCGCAATGTTCGTAGGAAGCAGTGGACGCTTGTCAAACTCTGCTGTAGCACTTTTTTTGTTGACGCGAACGTTGAATTGAAGTTCACTGCCGTCGGAATTCGAAGATGCTGGTAGCAGAGCGATTCCCTCGTGGTCAACGAGAAGTGGTGCGTCGGCAAAGCCACTGATAACTTGCACAAGCAGAAGAAATTCCGTGCACCGCAACGGCATGGCTGCGCCGGTTACACGCCCCTAGTTGACACTGAGGGTTCCGCCTTCTTGTAGGCTGCATACGTGTCGATGCGGCTTCCAATGTTCGTTGGATGGCAGTGGACACTTGTCAAACTCTGCTATAGAAATTTTTTCGTTGCCAGAAACGTTTATTTCAAGTTCAACGCCGTCGGGAATGGATGATGCTGGTAGCAGAGTGATTAATTCGTGCACGACGAGGTGTTGCCTCGTCAAAGCCACTGATAAATTGCACAAGCAGAAGAAATTCCGTGTAACGCAACGGCATGGCTTCGCCGATCACACGCTCCAAGTTTACACTGACGGTTCCGCCTTCTTGTAGGCTGCATACGTGCCGATGCGGCTCCCAGTGTTCGTAGGACGGCAGTGGACACTTGTCAAACGCTGCTGTAGCACTTTTTCTGTTGACGCAAACGTTGAATTAGAGTTCATAGCCACCGGCAATAAATGATGCTGTAGCAGAGCGCTCCTTCGTGCTCGACGTGAAGTGGTGCGTCGGCAAAGCAACTGATAAGCTGCACAAGCAGAAGAAATTCCGTGTAATGCAACGGCATGGCTGCGCCGGTCACACGCTCCAAGTTGACACTGACGGTTTCGCCTTTTTGTAGGCTACATGCGGGCCCATACGGCTCCCAATTTTTGTAGGATGGCAGTGGACACTTCTCAAACTCTGCTGTAGCAATTTTTCCGTTGACATAAACCTTTAATTCACTTCACCGCCGTCGGGAATGGATGCTGCTGGTAGCAGAGCGATTCCTTCGTTGTCGATGAGAAGTGGTGGGTCGGCATACCCACTGATAACCTGCACAGGCAGAAGAGATTCCGTGTAACGCAACAGCATGGCTGCGCAGGTTACACGCCCGAAGTTGACACTGAGGGTACCGCCTTCTTTTAGGCTGCATACGTGCCATTGCTGCTCTCAATGTTCGTAGGATGCCAGTGGAGACTTGTAAAACTCTGCTGTAGCACTTTTTCCGCTGTCGTAAACGTTGAATTGAAGTTCACCGCCGTCGGGATTCGATTATGCTGGTAGCAGAGTGATTCCGTCGTCTTCAACGAGAAGTGGTGCGTCGGCAAAGCCACTGATAACCTGCACAAGCAGAAGAAATTCCGTGTACGCAACGACATGGCTGCGCCGGTTAAACGCCCCAAGTTTGAAACTGACGGTCCCGCCTTCTTGTAGGCTGCATACATAGCGATGCGACTTCCAATGTTCTTTGGATGGCAGTGGACACTTGTCAAACTCTGCTGTAGCACTTTTTTAGTTGCCAGAAACGATTAATTCAAGTTCAACGCCGTCGGGAATGGAGGATACTGGTAGCGCAGAGTGATTCCTTCGTGCTCGACGAGAACTGTTGCGTCGTCAAAGCCACTGATAAATCGCACATACAGTAGAAATTCCGTGTAACGCAACGGCATGGCTGCGCCGGTCACACGCTCAAAGTTGACACGGACGGTTCCGCCTTTTTGTAGGCTGCATACGTGCCGATGCGTCTCCCAATGTTCGTAGGATGGCAGTGGACGCTTGCAAAACTCTGTTGTAGCACTTTTTATGTTGAGGCGAACGTTGAATTGAAGTTCACCGCCGTCGCAATTCGAAGATGCTGGTAGCAGAGCGATTCCCTCGTGGTCAACGAGAAGTGGTGCATCGGCAAAGCCACTGATAACCTATACAAGCACTCCGTGTAACGCGACGGCATGATTGCGCTGGTTGCACGCCCCAAGTTGACACTGACGGTTCCGCCTTCTTGTAGGCTGCATACGTGCCGATGCGGCTCCCAATGTTCATAGGATGTCAGTGGACCCTTGTCAAACTCTGCGGTGGCACTTCGTCCGTTGACGTAAACTTAATTCAAGTTCACCGCCGTCGGGAATGGATGATGCTGGTAGCATAGCGATTCCTTCGTTGTCGATGAGAAGTGGTGCGTCGGCAATTCCACTGATAACCTGCACAAGCAGAAGACATTCCGTTTAACGCAACGGCATGCCTGCGCAGGTTACACGCCCCAAGTTTGAAACTGGCGCTTACGCCTTCTTGTAGGCTGCATACGTTGCGATGCGGCTTCCAATGTTCGTTGGATGGCAGTGAGACTTGTCAAACTCTGCTGTAGCACTTTTTCCGTTGCCGGAAACATTGAATTCAAGTTCACCGCCTTCGGGAATAGATGATGCTGGTAGCGGAGCAATTCCTTCGTGCTCGACGAGAAGTGGTGCGTCGGCAAAGCCACTGATAACCTGCACAGGCAGAAGAGATTTCGTGTAACGAAACGGCATGGCTGCACAGGTTACACGCCCGAAGTTGACACTGGCGGTTCCGCCTTCTTGTAGGCTGCATACATGCCATTGCGGCTCCCAATGTTCGTAGAATGGCAGTGGACACTTGTAAAACTCAGCTGTAGCACTTTTTCTGTTAACGAGAACGTTGAAGTCCACCGCCGTCGGGATTCGATGATGCTGGTAGCAGAGCGATTCTCTCGTGCTCACCGAGAAGTTGTGCGTTCGCAAAGCCACTGATAACTTGCACAAGCAGAAGAAATTGCGTGTAACGCGACGGCATGGTTGCGCTGGTTGCATGCACCAAGTTAACACTGACGGTTCCGCCTTCTTGTAGGCTGCATACGTGCCCATGTGGCTCCCAATGTTCGTACGATGGCAGTGGACACGTGTCAAACTCGTCTGTAGCACTTTTTCCGTTGACGTAAACGTTGAATTCAGGTTCACCGCCATCGGGATTGGATGATGCTGGTAGCAGAGCGGTTCCTTCGTTTTCGATGAGAAGTGGTGCGTCGACAATGCCAATGATAAATTGCACAAGCAGAAGAAATTCCGTGCACCGCAACGGCATGGTTGCGCTGGTTGCACGCCCCAAGTTGACAGTGACGGTTCCGCCTTCTTGTAGGCTGCATATGTGTCGCTGCGGCTTCATATGTTCGTAGGATGGCAGTGGACACGTGTCAAACTCGTCTGTAGCACTTTTTCCGTTGATGTAAACGTTGAATTCAGGTTCACCGCCTTCGGGATTAGGTGATGCTGGTAGCGGAGCAATTCCTTCGTACTCGACAAGAAGTGGTGCGTCTGCAAAGCCACTGATAACCTGCACAGGCAGAAGAATTCCGTGTAACGAAACGGCATGGCTGCGCAGGTTACACGCCCCTAGTTGACACTGACGGTTCCGCCTTCTTGTGGGCCGCATACGTGCCGATGCGGCTACCAATGTTCGTTGGATGGCAGTGGACAATTGTCAAAGTCTGCTATAGAAATTTTTTCGTTGCAAGAAACGTTTAATTCAAGTTCAACGCCATCGGGAATGGATGATGCTGGCCGCAGAGTGATTCCTTCGTGCACGACGAGGTGTTGCGTCGTCAAAGCCACTGATAAATTGCACTAGCAGAAGAAATTCCGTGTAACGCAACGGCATAGCTTCGCCGGTCACGCGCTCCAAGTTGACATTGACGGTTCCGCCTTTTTGTAGGCTGCATACGTGGCGATGCGGCTCCCAATGTTCGTAGTATGACAGTAGACACTTGTCAAACCTCTGCTGTAGCACTTTTTCCGCTGACGAGAACGTTGAATTGAAGTTCACCCCGGTCGGAATTCGATGATGCTGGTAGCAAAGCGATTTCCTCGTGGTCAACGAGAATTGGTGCATCGGCGAAGCCACTGATAACCTCTACAAGCACTCCGCGTAACGCGACGGCATGGTTGCGCTTGTTGAATGCCCCAAGTTGACACTGACGGTTCCGCCTTCTTGTAGGCTGCATGCGTGCCGATGCGGCTCCCAATGTTCGTAGGATGCAAGTGGACACTTGTCAAACTCTGCTGTAGGACATTTTCCGCTGACGAGAAGGTTGAATTGAAGTTCACCCCGGTCGGAATTTGATGATGAAGGTAGCAGAGCGGTTCCTTCGTTGCCGATGAGAAATGGTGCGTTGGCAATGCCACTGATAACTTGCACAAGCAGAAGAAATTCCGTGCACCGCAACGGCATGGCTGCGCCGGTTACACGCCCGAAGTTTACACTGACGGTTCCGCCTTCTTGTAGGCTGCATACATGCCATTGCGGCTCCCAATGTTCGTAGGATGGCAGTGAACACTTGTAAAACACAGCTGTAGCACTTTTTCTGTTGACGTAAACGTTGAACTGAAGTTCACCGCCGTCGGGATTCGATGATGCTGGGAGCAGAACAATTCCCTCGTGTTCACCGAGAAGTGGTGCGTCGGCGAAGCCACTGATAACTTGCACAAGCAGAAGAAATTCCGTGTAACGCAACGGCATGGCTGCGCCGGTTACACGCCCGAAGTTGACACTCACGGTTCCCCTTTCTTCTAGGCTGCATACGCGCTGATGCGGCTCCCAATGTTCGTAGGATGGCAGTGGACACTTGTCAAACTCTGCTGCAGCACTTTTTCCGCTGACTAAACGTTGAACTGAAGTTCACCGCCGTCGTCGGGATTTGATTATGCTGGTAGCAGAGCGATTCCCTCGTCGTCAACGAGAAGTGGTGCGTCGGCAAAGCCACTGAAAACCTGCACAAGCAGAAGACATTCCGTGTAACGCAACGGCATGCCTGCGCAGGTTACACGCCCCAAGTTTGAAACTGACGGTTCCGCCTTCTTGTAGGCTGCATACGTTGCGATGCGGCTTCCAATGTTCGTTGGATGGCAGTGAACACTTGTCAACCTCTGCTGTAGCACTTTTTTCGTTGCCAGAAACGTTTAATTCAAATTCAACGCCGTCGGGAATGAATGATGCTGGTAGGAGAGTGAGTCCATCGCGCTCGACGAGAAGTGTTGGGTCGTCAAAGCCACTGATAACCTGCAGAAGCAGAAGAAATTCTGTGTAACGCAAAGGCATGGCTGCGCCGGTCACACGCTCCAAGTGCAGACTTACGGTTCCGCCTTTTTGTAGGCTGCATACGTGCCGATGCGGCTCCCAATGTTCGTAGGATGGCAGTGGACGCTTGTCAAACTCTGCTGTAGCACCTTTTTCGTTGACGCGAACGTTGAATTGAAGTTCACTGCCGTCGGAATTCGAAGATGCTGGTAGCAGAGCGATTCCCTTGTGATCAATGAGAAGTGGTACGTCGGCAAAGCCACTGACAACTTGCACAAGCAGAAGAAATTCCGTGCTCCGCAACGGCATGGCTGCGCCGGTTATATGCCCCTAGTTGACACTGACGGTCCCGCCTTCTTGTAGGCTGCATACGTGTCGATACGGCTTCCAATGTTCGTTGGATGGCAGTGGACAATTGTCAAACTCTGCTGTAGAAATTTTTTCGTTGCCAGAAACGCTTAGTTCAAGATCAACGCCGTCAGGAATGGATGATGCTGGTAGCAGAGTGATTCCTTGGTGCACGGCGAGGTGTTGCGTCGTCAAAGCCACTGATAAATTGCACAAGCAGAAGACATTCCGTGTAACGCAACGGCATGGCTTCGCCGGTCATACGCTCCAAGTTGACACTGACGGTTCCGCCTTTTTGTAGGCTGCATACGTGCCGATGCGGCTCTCAATGTTCGCAGGATGGCAGTGGACACTTGTCAAACTCTCCTGTAGCACATTTTCCGCTGACGAGAAGGTTGAATTGAAGTTCACCCCGGTCGGAATTTTATGATGCTGGTAGCAGTGCGGTTCCTTCGTTGCCGATGAGAAATGGTGCGTCGGCAATGCCACTG
Source organism: Amblyomma americanum (assembly GCA_030143305.2). Taxonomy (NCBI): domain Eukaryota; kingdom Metazoa; phylum Arthropoda; class Arachnida; order Ixodida; family Ixodidae; genus Amblyomma; species Amblyomma americanum. The sequence goes on from JARKHS020007534.1 coordinate 25,151, forward strand.
ATGACTTGCACAAGCAGAAGAAATTCCATGCACCGCAACGGCATGGCTGCGCCGGTTACACGCCCGAAGTTTACACTGACGGTTCCGCCTTCTTGTAGGCTGCATACATGCCATTGCGGCTCCCAATGTTTGTAGGATGGCAGTGGACACTTGTAAAACACAGCTGTAGCACTTTTTCTGTTGACGAGAACGTTGAAGTTCACCGCCGTCGGGATTCTATGATGCTGGGAGCAGAACGATTCCCTCGAGTTCACCGAGAAGTGGTGCGTCGGCGAAGCTACTGATAACTTGCACAAGCAGAAAAAATTCCGTGTAACGCAACGGCATGCCTGCGCAGGTTACACTCCCCAAGTTTGAAACTGACGGTTACGCCTTCTTGTAGACTGCATACGTTGCGATGCGGCTTCCAATGCTCATTGGATGGCACTAAACACTTGTCAAACTGTGCTGTAGCACTCTTTTCGTTGCCAGAAAAGTTTAATTCAAGTTCAACACCGTCGGGAATGGATGATGCCGGTAGAAGAGCGATTCCATCGCGCTCGACGAGAAGTGTTGGGTCGTCAAAGCCACTGATAACCTGCAGAAGCAGAAGAAATTCCGTGTAACGCAACGGCATGGTTGCGCCGGTCACACGCTCTAAGTGCACACTGAGGGTTTTTTTAGGCTTCATACGTGCCGGTGCGGCTCCCAATGTTCGTAGGATGGCAGTGGACGCGTGTCAAACTCTGCTGTAGCACCTTTTTCCTTGACGCCAACGTTGAATTGAAGTTCACTGCCGTCGGAATTCGAAAATGCTGGTAGCAGAGCGATTCCCTCGTGGTAAACGAGAAGTGGTACGTCGGCAAAGCCACTGACAACTTGCACAAGCAGAAGAAATTCCGTGCTCCGCAACGGCAGGGCTGCGCCGGTTATACGCCCCTTGTTGACACTGACGGTTCCGCCTTCTTGTAGGCTGCATGCGTTGCGATGCGGCTTCCAATGTTCGTTGGATGGCAGTGAACACTTGTCAAACTGTGCTGTAGCACTTTTTTCGTTGCCAGAAACGTTTAATTCAAGTTCATCGCCGTCGGGAATGGATGATGCTGGTAGCAGAGTGATTCCTTCGTGCGCGACGAGGTGTTGCGTGGTCAAAGCCACTGATAAATTGCACAAGCAGAAGAAATTCCGTGTAACGCAACGGCATGGCTTCACCGGTTACACGCTCCAAGTTGACACTGACGGTTCCGCCTTTTTGTAAGCTGAATACGTGCCGATGCGGCTCCCAATGTTCGTAGGATGGCAGTGGACACTTGTCAAACTCTCGTGTAGCACTTTTTCCGATGACGAGAACGTTGAATTGAAGTTCACCGCGGTCGGAATTCGGTGATGCTGGTAGCAGAGCAGTTCCTTCGTTGTCGATGAGAGGTGGTGCGTCGGCATATCCACTTGTAACCTGCACGGGCAGAAGAGATTGCGTGTAACGCAACAGCATGGCAGCGCAGGTTACACGCCTGAAGTTGACACTGACGGTCCCGCCTTCTTGTATTCTGCACACGTGCCATTGCTGCTCCCGATGTTCGTAGGATGGCAGTGGGCACTTGTTAAACTCTGCTGTAGCACTTTTTCCGCCGACGTAAACGTTGAACTGAACTTCACCGCCGTCGGGATTCGATTATGCTGGTAGCAGTGCGATTCCCTCGTCGTCAACGAGAAGTTGTGACGATTCGTGCACATGCACCGGTGCCACGGCGAGCCGGTCAGTGACTTTTCCTGGAGACGGTTGGCCGCGCCGTCCTGGCGTCGGGTCGCAGCGGAGAGACATGACCATATTTGGTTGTGGCGGAGAAACATGACCATATATGGTAACCGTCGACGGCCCTGTCGAACGACGCTTGAGTGTCCCCGTCATTATGCACCCCTCGAGAGCCACGGGGGAGTGGACAAAGGCGCGGCCACGGCTGAAGAATGAAGCAAAGGCTTTAAAAGCGGAAGCCGACGGGAGGAAGGGGGAGAGCGATCGGGGCGAGTGGACGAGAGGGCCGGAAACGGAGCGAGGCAGAAGACTGGGGCTGCGCATTGACCTGAGCCCGGGGTCTAGCCGTCGCTAACGTTCGACCTTCGCCAACGCGCCTCCACGCCTGGCAGCTCATCCAATGACCAGCCGAGAACGAGGGCAGCACAGCCACGAGGAACTCCCAGCCCGGCCGTTGCAGACAACCAGCCATTCATCGAGCCCGTGCCACACCACGCTGACTCAGCCCCGGCGACGACGAGCCCAGCTTCTGTCCCGTAAGCGGCATCGAGCCAGATGCTTTAATTAAATCACTTCAAAATCATTTTGGAGTCTGTGCATCAATCTCCTCATGCCCAGTGTGGACCCAAGGCCATTTTAAGAAACTGGTTCATCACATTGGTGTCAGAAGTGGGGTCCACACTTAAATCATTGGGCAAAAGCTGGACTGCACCCCCGGCGAGAGGAGCTTGAGGCACTGACTATATTTGGTCTAATATGGAAGAAACCCACTCGAGTGCACAGCCCTTTGGGGCAAGCGTACTTGCATTAGCAAACATGGTGGAGAGATTCACTGGCGACGGTCAGGGGCCGTCTATTGTTGAATTTTTTGACATGTTGGAGCAGGTGTGCAAAATGGGCGGGTTAACAGATGCACAACAGCTGGGAATGGCGGAATGTCGCATGTCAGGGGCAGCACATGATTTTGCATGGAGAGATGAGGGAGTCAGGAAGGCGGGCACGTTGGCTGAATTTAAAAAGCTAGCGTTTAAATATTTTGACAGGGAACCTTCTAGCGTAAAGCTCAGGTGGTTCCTCGACGCTCGGCAGAAGCCGGGGGAAGACGCACGCGCGTTTGCCTCCCGCCTTCGCTTCCTTGGGAACGAAACCCTAGCGCGAGAACCTTGGCCTGATAGTTCGAAGCAAAAGCACGCCAGAGAGCTGCTTCTGGAGCAGATGACGTCCCAGTTCATCACTGGCTTGAGGGATCCGGTGCGCAGGTTTGTTCTGTCTAAGGCGCCGTCTACTTTTGAAGGAGCGGTAGAGGCAGCTGTAGACGAGGAGCGTAATGAGTTGCTTGTCTCCAGTGAGGAGAAGCTGCGGCTTGTAACAGAGCCAAAAAGTGCAAGCGCCGACGCGAATGTTACTCAGTTGACCGATAGGCTAGACCGGCTGGAGGCGCTCCTCGCGGAAGGCCTACAGTTAAATAACAGGGGCAATTTCCGGAACCGTGAAAGGAGGCAGGTTCGCTGTTATGCTTGCAGAGGGTACGGACACGTTGCCAGATACTGTTCCGAGCTAAACCGCGAATCTGGTACGCCAAATGGGCAGCAGCGCGCGCCGACCAACACGGGGATGGAACAAAAATATATTGTGCCAAAAAACGCGTAGAGTCCCCCGCAGCCGAGCCGGTTGGGGGGAGAGCAGTAATAGCTGTGCTATTGTAACCGTTTTTGGAGAATCCTGCACGATTGCCAAATTCGTGGTAAACGGGGTCACTTGCGATCTGTTGGTTGACACTGGCTCCCGGATAACGCTCCTTAAGCAAAAGTTTTTTGATCTGCTGACAAGGAAGGGAGACAGGCAGGTGCATGAGGCCCGAGAATCTCCGAAAGTAAGATTCGTGGGCATCACAGGAGCTGACCTCGGCACGGGAGGACTGTACCTTTTGCGCTTCACAATCGGGAACGAAAGTTTTGATCATCCCAGCTACATTTGTTCCGATGCTGTGTCGTTGCCGGATGGTATATCGGGCCTCGTAGGTCAGGACCTGTTACGGCAGCATGGCATCGATCTCATATTAAGCCAGAACTGCCTTTCCTGTCGCGGGGCTTTGGTCCCATTAGCAAATCGAGAGGCCGAGTACGTTGCACGAGTGGACTATGAGGAACAGAGCGCGAAACAGGGCTCGCTAACACACGCGGGCGTTAGTGTTAGGACAACGAGAGAAACAGTGGTGCCGCCTCGGTCAGAGATAATCTGTGTGGGAGCGATGTCAGCTCAGATTGATGAGGGACACATAGGAGTCGTTGAACCTATAGAGGGGCTCGCAATATGACTAAGTGTGGCGGGCTGTTTGGTCACGGTTGAATCAAAGAAAAGGGTTCCCGTCCGCATATGTAACTACTCGCAACAAGAGCTTCACCTGCCGAAAAACAAAAACATAGCTACATTCTCCACGGCTGAGGTAGATGAGCAGGGTACCCCGATTTGCACTACGGGCCTTGTCAATGAAAGGAAAGGAAAAGAAGGGAACCTGCAGTTTGACCTCTCTCACATCGACTGCAAAGAGCGAGGAAGAGTTGAGGGTCTCCTACAGCGCTACTCGGATGTGTTCGCTGCATCGAAGCTAGACCTGGGAAAGTGCGGAGTGATTAAACACCGCATTACGACTGGCGACTCGCCACCAGTGTACCAACGGGCCTATAGAATTCCCTACTCACAAAGAGAGGAAATGGATAGGCAGGTCCAAGAGCTAATCAACAAAGGCATTGTTGAGCATTCCAAGTCGCCGTGGGGGGCACCGGCACTTCTAGTTGAGAAACCCGATGGTTCATTTCGACTGGTAATAGACTACCGGCGATTGAATTCCATTACAAGGATAGATCCCTACCCGCGGCCACAGGTGCAGGAAACCCTCGCGCAGCTTGGGTCAGCCAAGTATTTTACAGTTGTCGACCTCGCATCGGGGTTCTCGCAGATCGAAATGGATCCAAACGATGTCGACAAAACCTCATTTAACACCCCGTCTGGCCACTTTCAGTGGAGACGAATGCCGATGGGACTTGTTAACAGCCCTGCAGTCTGGCAGAGAACTGCGGACGTAATCTTGGCCGGTTTGCTGGGAAAGAGGTGCTTCGTCTACATGGACGATATAATAATTTACAGCAGCACCTTTGCCGAACACTTGGAGGCCATTGAGGAAGTGCTGGTCAGATTGCGAGCTGGTGGCTTAAAATTGAAACCTTCAAAGTGCCAACTTCTACAGCGGCAGGTCAAATACCTTGGACATATCGTTTCCGCAGACGGCGTAGAACCTGAAGCGGGAAAGTTAAGTAGCGTCCGCGACTTCCCTAGACCAACTGGAGTTCGAGGCGTTCGCGAGTTTCTTGGCTTAGTCGGATACTACCGAAGGCATGTGCGAGATTTCGCCCGAATCGCAAAGCCACTGACTGCACTAACAGCAAAAAACATAGAGTTCGTATGGTCGGAGGAGGTAGAGGTGGCGTTCGAAGAACTAAAGGAAAAATTAATAACCGCTCCCTTGCTAGGATATCCAAACTTCAGCCAGCCTTTCATTGTAGCGACATGACGCCTCGAAGTTTGCAGCGGGTGCAGTGCTGTCTCAGAATTTTGACGGCAAGGAGCACCCTATCGCGTTCGCGAGCCGGCAATTCAGTCCAGTCGAGCAGCGGTACAGTGCCACTGAGCGGGAGTGTCTTGCAGTGGTTTGGGGCGTGCGGCACTTTCGTTGCTACCTCTATGGCCACAGATTCAGGCTAGTGACCGACTGCCAACCCCTTAAGTGGCTTCTAAACGTGAAGGATCCGAGCTCGCGCCTCGCGCGCTGGAATCTGCAACTTCAGGAATACGATTTCGAGATAGAACACAAGCCAGGCAAGGTGCACACTAACGCGGACGCATTAAGTCGAGCTAACCTGGTACGCACCGTGAATGAGTTTTGTCCGGCCATAGATACAAACGATCTCCGCACCGAGCAGCGAAAGGACAAAGGGCTAGAGAAAACATTTCATGCCATTTCTGGGGGGATCGCCCGGGATCCCGACAATTGTTACTTTGTTGACAACGAAGGAACCCTACGAAAGCGCACCCGGCCTACGCGGTCAGGATGGAAGGCTAGCCAGGTGTGGGAAAGAGTGGTGGTACCAAAGTCAATGGTGCCGCACGTCTTGAGGGTTTTTCACGATGCCCCATACGCGGGCCATTTTGGAGTAATGAAGACGCAGAGGAGGTTGGAGCGCTACTACTATTGGCAGGGCATGCGTTCAGATGCTAAAGAGTACTGCGCTAACTGCCGTTCTTGCCTGGAAATAAAAACTCCGAAAAACCGCAGGCCGGCCCCCCTTCAGGAATTCGAGGAAGTCTCAATGCCTTTTGAGAGGGTTGGCATGGATATCCTAGGCCCACTTCCGACTACGACAACAGGAAACAAATATGTACTGGTGTGCGTTGACCACCTAACGAAGTATGCTGAGATAACAGCACTGCCCGACCAAAAAGCAGAAACTGTGGCACGTGCCTTTGTAGAAACAGTGGTTCTGCGGCACGGCGTTCCGCGGCAGTTGTTAACGGATCAAGGGTCAAACTTTGTGTCGAGGTTGATGAAAGATGTGTATAACCTTCTGGGAATTGACAAAAGACAGACCACCCCTTACCACCCGGCTTGTAACGGTGCTGTGGAGAGGCTTAATCAAACAGCAAGCAAACTGTTATCCCATTATGTTTCGCGAGACCAACAGGATTGGGACCTCTGGATACCGTTTGCTGTTTTTTCTTACAACACGGCGGTGCACGAGAGCTCCGGTGACTCCCCTTTCTACCTCTTGTACGGTCGCGACCCAGACACACCGAATGCGGTGGTTGATGGACAGAGACGGGTGCCATACGGGTCACTAGATGATTATCGAGCCGAACTGACGTCTCGATTGCAAGTGGCCCATGACGTAACAGCCGAAGCATTACGGGAAGCAGCCGACAAAAGAAAAAGGCGGTTCGACACTAGGGCTAGGGCGGTTTTCCTTTCAGGGTGGGAGACCGCGTATACCTTGAGTGTGTGCAGGCCAAGGCAGGGCTTGCCCGTAAGTTAACGCCCAAATGGAAAGGACCTTACCGCATAGTAGAGCAGCTATCGCCGGTTAATTTTCGGATTCGGGAGATCGCAGGGGCCTCAACCGCTGTGGTCCATGCTAACCGGCTAAAGCAAGCACCAACATGCTCGCCTCAAGGGAACAGGAGGGGGAGGATAACCTTCGCACTGAGCCCGCCATTGTAAATAACCCTGAATTGCAGAAAAGCGGTCAGAGCGGCCGGCACAAAAATTTCAGTCCATGTGATGAACTGGAACACTTCATGCAGTCGCAGCTCGGAGGCGCTCTTCTCGAGGAGGAGGAATTCCAATCTGGCAGGCATATTCCAGCCGCTAGGTACTACCTCCGTAACCGAGTAGTGGAAAGGGAGGTACCTCGCTAAGACTACATTTCCTTGTTTTGTACATTACAAGTGCGCTTCGTTTAGTTTCATTTTTTGTTTGTTCTCTTGTTTGAGACGTTGTACATACTGTTAATTATGGTCTTAATTATTTGTGCACTCGAGTGGTATCTACGGTGAAGAATTGTTCTGAAACTCCGCTCTGGCTCGGTGCTCCTGGGGAAGAAAGGAGCGACTTGTGCGGGATACTGGCCCGAACAGCGCGGCGTGTGTGTGTGCGCGTGTGTGTGTATGACGTATTCCTAATGTTCAATGAACATTCCTTTTAAGAAGGAGCGGATGTGACGATTCGTGCACATGCACCGGTGCCACGGCGAGCCAGTCAGTGACTTTTCCTGGAGACGGTTGGCCGCGCCGTCCTGGCGTCGGGTCGCAGCGGAGAGACATGACCATATTTGGTTGTGGCGGAGAAACATGACCATATATGGTAACCGTCGACGGCCCTGTCGAACGACGCTTGAGTGTCCCCGTCATTATGCACCCCTCGAGAGCCACCGGGGAGTGGACAAAGGCGCGGCCACGGCTGAAGAAAGAAGCAAAGGCTTTAAAAGCGGAAGCCGACGGGAGGAAGGGGGAGAGCGATCGGGGCGAGTGGACGAGAGGGCCGGAGACGGAGCGAGGCAGAAGACTGGGGCTGCGCATTGACCTGAGCCCGGGGTCTAGCCGTCGCTAACGTTCGACCTTCGCCAACGCGCCTCCACGCCTGGCAGCTCATCAAACGACCAGCCGAGAACGAGGGCAGCACAGCCACGAGGAACTCCCAGCCCGGCCGCTGCAGACAACCAGCCATTCATCGAGCCCGTGCCACACCACGCTGACTCAGCCCCGGCGACGACGAGCCCAGCTTCTGTCCCGTGAGCGGCATCGAGCCAGATGCTTTAATTAAATCACTTCAAAATCATTTTGGAGTCTGTGCATCAATCTCCTCATGCCCAGTGTGGACTCAGGGCCATTTTAAGAAATTGGTTCATCACAAAGTGGTGCGTCGGCAAAGCCACTGATAATCTGCACAAGCAGAAGAAATTGCGTGTAACGCAACGACATGGCTGCGCCGGTTACACGCCCCAAGTTTGAATCTGACGGTTCCGCATTTTTATAGACTGCAGACGGGCCGATGCGACTCCCAATGTTCGTAGGATGGCAGTGGACACTTGTCAAACTCTGTGGTAGCACCTTTTCCGTTGAGGCGAACGTTGAATTGAAGTTCACCGCCGTCAGAATTCGAAGATGCCGGCCCCGTGCGGGTTGCGGCGAGCTGAGGAGAGGACAGTCGAGGGAAGACAGGCAACGAAAGAGGTTGGGTGGTGTGTGCGCGGCGTTGAGGGCCGAATTACCGCGCCGAGGCACGCGTTCCATCGCACCACGCCCGCCGCCTTCGGGCCATCGCCGCATCGACAGCCACCCGAAACGGAGTCGTCACCTTGGCCCCCGTATGTGAACTGTCCGCCGGACTTCTCCGTTTCTTTTCCATGTAATGTTGTATTTTCGACATCTAAGGCATTGTATGCCCCTGTGTTTCGTGTCCTAACTGGACGGATTAACTTTTGTATTGTGTGCCTCCTGCTTGTCGCGTTCCGTGTTTTGTATTGTTCTTCCTGTCACTCCCTGTGTTCGTTTTTTCCTTTTTGTGTTGTTCCCTGCCGCCAAGTAAAGTGTTTGTTTTAGAAACCTATACCCATTGAGTTCCTTCTCGATCCCCGACGCACCGACACACGTGCACCACGCATGGGCTGACCAACCTTTACAAATAAATGTTGTCCAACACCCGCCTTTAGGCTACAAGGAAGCGTAAAGCGGCCCCTGTGCCTCGACGGCTTGCGCTAGGCAGCCGGTCGACGAGCGGTAGTTGTGACATGCTGGTAGCAGAGCGGTTCCTTCGTTGTCGATGAGATGTGTTGCGTCGGCAATGCCACTGATAACTTGCACAAGCCGAAGAAATTCCGTGCAACGCAACGGCATGGCTGCGCCGGTTACACGCCCCAACTTGACACTGACGGTCCCGCCTTTTTGTAGGCTGCATAAGTGCCGATGCGACTCCCAATGTTCGTAGGATGGCAGTGGACACTTGTCAAACTCTGCTGTAGCACTTTTTCCGTTGACATAAACTTTGAATTCAAGTTCTCCGCCGTCGGGAATGGATGATGCTAGTACCATAACAATTCCTGCGTGCTCGACGAGAAGTGGTGCGTCGGCAAAGCCACTGATAACCTGCACAAGCAGAAGAGATTCCGTGTAACGCAACGGCATGGCTGCACAGGTTACACGCCCGAAGTTTACACTGACGATTCCGCCTTCTTGTAGGCTGCATACGTGCCATTGCTGCTTCCAGTGTTCGTAGGATGGCAGTGGACACTTGTCAAATTCAGCTGTAGCACTTTTTCTGTTGACGTAAACGTTGAATTGAAGTTCACCGCCGTCGTAAATGGATGATGGTAGTAGCAGAGCGATTCCTTAATTGTCGACGAGAAGTGGTCCGTCGGCAAAGCCACTGATAACCTGCACAAGCATAATAAATTCCGTGTAATGCAGCGGCATGGCTGCGCCGGTTACAGTATACACAAATATCTCCCGGGTGTCGCCCGTTTTCCCCTTTCGCCACTTATTTTTCAGTTTCTCCTATCATTTCTACAGCCTGAGCCGTTTCCGCGGGTCTGCGTTTTGGTATGAATTGACTTGATTTTATATAATCTCCCATTCTTTTCTTTTTCTTGCGACCAACACGGCATCCGTTTTCTTGTTTTCTAGCACAGCCTTGTGTTTTAAACGAGGTCGAGAAGAATTGCTCGCTCCACTTCGGAGAAGTTTATGTTGTACTTCTCCGGTTTCTCCATCACGCACGCGTCGCAACACAGCACCAAAGACTGACACAGTACCGAAAACAAAACACACTACAAATGGCTACACACTATCAATAAATATATAACCAAAAATACATACAATACAAGCAATGAATTTACAAAAAAATGCGCGATAACATTATAAAGCAGAGAAAAAGAGCTGGCGATCCTTGCGATGATGCAAACGTCAGACGCGCGCGAGCGGGAAGACTGCAACGTGAACAGAAGCAGTCCTACGCGCTCGACTATAGTGACGTCTGTGTTTGTGGCCAGACAAATAATATTAGTTCCAAAGCAAGCCAAAATGCGTTTTGTTGTTGGTAAAATGTTACTGGACTTGAACTGTGTATTAGAATTGCTGCTTTGGCGCTTCTGTTCTTTATTTCTTCATGAGTTTATTAGATATGCAGAAATCTGATTTCCCTCGTTTCTATGGTGCCCACTTACATCTAAAAGCGCTACTTTCATAAGTGGGGCTTAAATGCCGTTTTTGAAACTTCCTTCGCCACTTATAATTTTCTGCCACTTAAAAATATAAACTTAAGTCAGAAGTTAAGTTTCGTTCTTGAATATGACGGTAAGACAGCGTTTGCTTTCATCACAAGAGGAAACAAAGCATTGTGCTGCATAGTGCTCCTCCTTGTCTGTCTTCCTTCGCCCAGTTTGAAATCACGCTGTATTACGCAATAGATTACCAACTCGCTCAAGCTTCAGTTCTAGCCTGAGCTGCACGCTTATGCAGTGAAGCGCTAGCGAGGTAACCTTAAGTGAGTGGCTGGTCACTTTTTTTACATTGTGAAGTAGCCAATGACCTATCACAAAGAAAATGCACGATCAGGAGGATTGCGCGTCGCGATCACCATCATCATGAGCTGACGACTTTATTGCACTGCAGGGAAAAGGCCTCTCCCAAAAGGATATCCATTTACTGACGCTTTAGCCATTCGAGTCCGATTTCTTCCATTCAACTTGCTGAGCTATTCGCGCTATGCATCTTGCACGAATGCGCTGTCATCATCATCGTCATCAGCCTGACTGCACCCACTGCAGGGCAAAGGCCTCTCCCATGTCTCGGCAATAAACCCTCTCTTTTGCCTGCTGCCCCCCCCCCCCCCCCCCCCCCTATGCCTGCAAACTTCCTAATATTATCCGCCCACCTAACCTTCTGCCGCCTTCTGCTACGCTTGCCTTCTCTTGGAATCCACTCCGTTACCCTTAAGGACAAGCGGTTATATTGCCTTCGCAGTATTAGCACTACTCAAGCCATCTCTTCCTCTTGATTTCGTCCGGGATGTCATTTACACACGTTTGTTCCCCCACTAACTTGGCCCGCTTCCGGTCTCTTAACGTTACGCCTATAATTTTCCTTTCCATGGTTCGCTGTGTTGTCCTTAACTTAAGCTGAACCCTTTTCGTTAGCCTTCACGTATCTGCCCCGTAGGTGATTACCGGTAAGATGCAGCTGTTGTACAGTTTTCTCTTTAGGGTTATTGGTACCCTGCTATTCATGATCAGAGAGAACCTGCCATATGCGCTCCACCCCACTCTTACCCTTCTAGTCATTTGCCTGTCATGATCCGGATCAGCTGTCACTACCTGCCCTAAGTAGACGAATTCCTTAACCACTTCGAGCGCCTCATTGCCAATTGTGAACTGCTGTTTCCTTGCTAGACTTTTGAACATTAATTTAGTTTTCTGCATGTTAATTTTCAGACCCACCGTACTGCTCTGTCTGTCCAGCTCATTGATCATTATTTGCAGTTCATGTACTGAGTGACTCAGCAAGGCAATATCATCAGCGAATCGCAGATTATTTAGGTATTCTCCATTAACTCTTATCCTGAACTGTTCCCAATTCTGGCCTCGGAATACCTCCTGTAAACAGGCGGTGAATAGCATTGGCGAGATCGTGTCGCTTCGCCTGACACCTTTCACTATTGGAATTTTATTGCTGACTTTATGGGGGACTATGGTAGCCGCAGAGTTCCTATATATATCTTCCAGGATATTGACATAAGATTCATCTATGCCCTTATTCCGCAATGCCTCTATGACTGCTGAGGTTTCCACTGAGTCAAATGCTTTCTCATAATCATTGAAGGCTATATATTGGGGTTGGTTATATTCTGCGCATCTCTCCATCATCAGATTGATAGAGTGAATATGATCCATTTTGGAATATCCTTTACGGAAGCCTGCCTGATCATTTTTTTTATTAAAGTCTAAGGTTTCCCTGATTCTATTAGCGATTATCTTAGTAAATACCTTGTAGGCAACGAACAGTAGGCTGATCAGTATGTAATTTTTCAAGCCTTTGGCGTCACCTTTTTTATGAATTAACATTATATTTGCGTTCTTCCAAGCTTCTGGTACGGCGGAGGTCATAAGGTATTGCGTATACTGGGTGGCTAGTTTTTCTAGCAGAATCTCCCCTCCGTCTTGCAACAGATCTGCTGTTACCTGATCCTCACCAGCTGCTTTTCCCCTTTGCATTACTCCTAAGCCTTTCTTTATTTCCTTTTTTGTTACTGCCCATGACGCATTGCTGTGCGACGCTCTCTCCATCATTAACGTTCTGATTGCATTGGCTACTGTATAGATTTGTATAGAACTCTTCGGCTACTTTAACTACCTTATCCATATTGCTAATAACATTGCCCTCCTTGCCTCTTAACGCATATATCCGGTTTTTACCTATGCCTAGTTTCCTCTTCATCATTTTATGCTATATTCGTTCTTTAGAGCTTGCTCGATTCTCTGCATTTTAATTTTCCTTATGGCGGCTACCTTGCGCTTATTTGTCAACTTCGATAGCTCTGCTAGTTCTATTCTGTGTCTATGGTCAGACGCCCTCATGCTTTGACGTTTCATTATCAGATCTTTCGTCTCCTGAGATAGCTTGCCGGTATCCTGTCGAACCGTCCTACCGCCTACTTGTACTGCGCGCTCCGTAGTGACAGCTGTCAGATTATCGTTCATTGTATCAACATTAAGATCGTGTTCCTCAGTTAAAGAAGAATATCTGTTATCCAGCTATATCCTGAATTCCTCTGTTTTCCCTCTTACCGCTATAGCTCGTGAATGGACTTCCGTTTCCTCTTCAAGTCTATGTTAATTCAGGACCTTACCATTCTGTGGTCACTACAACGCACCTTTCCGAGGGCCTCCACATCCTGCACGATACCAAGGTGAGCGCAGACTATGAAGTCAATTTCATTTTTAGCCTCATCATTAGGGCTCTTCCAGGTCCACTTCCTGTTCTCTTGTTTGCGGAAGAAGGTATTCATGATGCGTAAGTTATTTCTATCTGCGAACTCTACTAATAGCTCTCCCCTGCTATTCCTAGAACCTATCCCATAGTCGCCTACCTCCTGGTTGCCAGCCTGCTTCTTGCCCACTTTCGCATTGATGTCGCCCATCAGCACATTGTACTGTGTTTATCTTTGTTCATTGTCTATTCCACCTCTTCATAGAAGCTTTCAACAGGCCTGCACAACCTTCAGCTTGTACCTCTTATTAAGCCTAGTTACGACAGCTGCCACCCTTTCGTTAATGCTATAGAACTCCTCTACGTTGCCAGCTATATCCCGATTAAAGAGGAATCTCACACCTAGTTCTCGTCTATCCGCTATCCCGCGATAGCACAGTATGTGCCCGTCCTTTAGTACTGTATACGCCTCACCTGTCCTCCTAACTTCACTAAGCCCTATGACATCCCATTTAATGCACGCTAGTTCCTCTAACAGCACTACTATGCTAGCATCACTAGATAGATTCTAACTTTAAACGCCCGGAGCCAGAAAATATTAGCACCCTCCGCTGTGTCACAGGTCTGACCGCCACCTTGGTCAGTTGCTTCGCAGCCGCTGGGGACTGATGACAAAGGGATCATTGTTTTGTTCATGGAAGGTTGTGGCCAAGTACTGCACCAGGGTGGTAAAATCTTGTTCTGATGAGGGAGTGTGTTGTCGGCTCTGGTCACGGAGATCAGGCTGCAACCCAGGCCTGCTTAAAGAATTCCATCTTCATCAAGGAAGACATAGATTAGCACGCTTTTTCCACATAGAACAAATTGTTAAGTTTCAGATTACATCTTTTATTGCGGCAGTGCATAAGGACCAGGATAGATGGAGAGAGACGGACACAGCTCTGTTTTGAGCTCTTGAGGCCTTGTTATTGTGCGGTAATAGAACAAAAGCGAAAACGATCATCATTTCAGGTCGTACCTCCAAACGCTTAATAGGAACAGCAAAACGCCACGAATGGCTTAGTGTATGATGCAGATGTGAAAACACGCATTCAAATTTTTCTCCCACTTACACGCGGTGTCTTCCACACCGTGCACGCTAGCGTGCTGTCTGAATATGCCTAAGCTTACCTGTGAGTGGTCAGGGAATGTGGTGCTGCTTGCATGGAAGGACAAAGCTATCCTTGCACAGAAACACGAACAAAAGAATTACTACGATAAAATAAAAACCAAAAGGGCTATTGCTATGCGCATATCTCATACAACCTAAGGGGTTACTGGCAGCGCGTTATCAGCCTCGATGTTGGCACCATGAATATTTAAACGGAAAGGGAAAGCAGTGTGAATGTGTCCCGGACCACATGGCCGCCATTCTCAGCACATCTGCGTGAATTCATACGCGAGACACCTTTTTCAAACCGGTTTCGAGAACGTGAAGGAAAAGCAGAAGAAAAAATAGCAAATAAAGCTCAGCAGAGACAAAAAAAGCTCTGAGCGAACAAGCAAGCATTCAGTTGTTCGAGTCGGAGGCTTTTTTTTTAAGATAC
>JARKHS020007534.1:42500-56110 GCA_030143305.2 Amblyomma americanum
ATATGAAGATTACAATTCAACGCACAGAAAATGAAAGAAACATATCTAGCAGGAAAACAAAAAAAATCGCGTCAACAGCTCCAAAGGGTCAAATATAATCGGGTGTACACAAGTTCACATAATAGAAGCAGGAAAATAGACGATGATAAAAAGATACAATACATCCGCAATACAAAAGCAGTTTGTGTCGGAGAAACATAATTAAACTCATATGTCTTCAAGAATAAGGTATTTCTGCCACTTGTATTTGCTAAGGTTATGTATATCTATATTTTTATTTTGTAGGAAATTCAAATATGTAGGCATGTGGTACTGCAGCATGTGCCGACCCTGATTAGTGCGGGAAGAAGGTATAGACCAGTGTTCTCTGTTTCTGAATATGTAGGGCACTTCTAAAGGTCGATGTAAATTACATAAGTTGAGGAAAGTTTCGTTGTTAGTTTGAACACTGTGTTTGTACTTCATAATGAGGTTAAGTTTATGTATGTGGTGTATGGGGAGTACATTAAACGAAGCAAAAAGTTCTCTTGTATGGGCGTCATATGAGGCATTTGCTACATGACGAATTGCTTTCTTTTGTAATAGCATCAATTTGGTAAGGTTGGATTGAGTTGTGTCCGTCCATACAAGACTGCAGTAGTTAATATGGGGAGCGAAAATTGAATTATAAAGGATTAACTTAATTTTAGTCGGAAGCATCGTTCTAAACTTACACAGTACGCCACAAGCTCTTGCCAGGTTTCCCGCCACGCGTTCCACGTGGGCATTCCAGTTTAGATGTTGATTGAACGTCACACCCAATGTTTTTATTTCTTTAACGACTTTTATTTGTTCGGAACCGAGTTTTATGTCGATATCCCGACTGATAACCTTTTGTACAGGAGTAAATAATATGGCTCTTGTTTTAGCAACGTTAATTTGTAAACTATTTATTTGAGTCCATTGAGAGAATTTTTCAAGTGTAACATTTGCGAAATCAGTGAGTTCTTCAATACTGGCTGACTGGAAAAAAATGCTTGTGTCGTCTGCATAAATGATGTAAGATGCAAGTGTGCTGGTGTTTACTATATCATTTATGTAAATATTAAATAAAACCGGTCCGAGTATACTGCCTTGCGGCACACCTGAAGTGACATTTAATAGGGAAGAGTGAGCTTTGTTAATCACGACGCATTGTTTACGGTGGTTTAAATATGACTTGAGAAGGTTACCAGAAACTCCTCGAAATCCATAATGCTCTAACTTTGTAGATAAAATTTTGTGGTCAATTCTGTCAAATGCTTTCGAGAAATCGATCAGAATACCTAGGGTCATTTTGTTACTTTCAAACCCTCTAAGTATTAATTCCTTCTGCGTCAACAAAGCTAATTCAGTGGACATACCTCGACGGAACCCGAATTGCTGTGGAGATAAAAGCTTGTGCTTATCACAGAAACTGGTGACTCGCTTGCATATTATTTTTTCTAGACCTTTGGAAAAAACGGGTAACACTGAGATCGGTCGATAATTTGAAAAGTTATTTTGATCGCCTGATTTATATATCACTCCTACTCTTGCACACTGCATAATATCTGGAAAGGTACCAGTATGTAAACACGTATTGTAAATGTGACAAAGAGCTGGAGTCAGCAGGTCTAAGACGTATTTAACAGGTTTAATTTCAAGATCATCAATGTCCCGGGCTTTACTATTCTTTAAGGACATAAAGGTAGAGTAAATTTCTTCATCAGTAGTCGGTTCAAAAAAGGCAGATTTAGGATTGGGTGCACCTAAATATTTTTTAATTTCAGCGCTGTCTTGTATAAGTGTTCCCGAGGAAAGATTTGTAAAGTATTTGTTAAACTCGTCCGCTAGGTCCTGCCCTTCTAGTGTTTTAGCATTTACTGTTAGTTGAAGTACTTGATTGTTGCGTGTGCCAGTATTCAATATTTTGTTAAGTTCGCGCCATAGAACATCAGTCTGACTAGTTGAATTGTTAAATAAGTTTTCAAAATACGCATTTTTCGTTTTACGCAAAGTGGTTGTGACAGAATTTCTGTATTTTTTGAAAGCTGAGAGGTCATCTAAGCTCCTTGTCTTCACGAACTTTGCGTATAGTTGTTCCTTTCTCTTAATCATTTTAAAGCACTCATCTGTCATCCAAGGCTTGCGTAGCTTTTTAGATTTGTTTACAGTTTTCAGCCTAAAACATGTGTGATAGCATGACTTAAATAATGAGAGAAATATTTCATATGCTTGCTGAGCATTTTGGCACGCAAAAACCGGACTCCATTTTATACTGCTTATTTCATTCCTAAACACCTCTAGGGTCCTGGAACTTATATCTCTGACAGTGTACGAATCGGAGTGGCTAATCTTTCTCTTAAGAAATGTATTACATTTGTAGATCATGTATATAGGAAAGTGATCACTTAGTCCCGTAATTATTCGGCCCGACTTAACACAGTCACTCATATTATTAGTCACAAATACATCTAAAAGGCTCTCTGAATGATCGGTGATTCGTGTTGGCTCTGTTATGACATTGCCACAAGATAAAGAAGTAAGCAAAATTTGAAATTCACGCGAGGCAGCAGTGTTACCCAACAGATTAATGTTACAGTCACCACCTATAATGATTTGCAGCTTATTTGTAATTGTGAAATTCAAGAGCGTTTCTAAAAACTTAAAAAAGCGGTTTATGTTCCCATTAGGTGGTCGGTAAATGACAGCAAACAACTTATTTTCACTTTGAGTTGTTATAACCTCGTAATCAGCATTAATTTCAGAAAAGTCTGGCTGTACAACACATGCGAACTGTTTTGATACCAGCTGTAGTACACCGCCACCACGTCGGTGGGACCTATTCAGAAAAAAACTCTCGTATCCCGGGAGATTCAAAACATCAGCTGTAGAAGAATACCACGTTTCGGTAACCATAATAACTTGAAACTTGAAACGGAATTCGGCAAGAAAAATAACCAGTTCGTCGTTTTTCTTTCGCGCACTTTGGGCGTTGCAATGCAGAACACTGATATAACTGTTGCCAGAAGGGCAGGTAACATCGTTAGGAGCAGCCATCAAAAATAATCAGACAAGTACAAAAAGAGCAGGCCGTAGGCACTCAGGGAGAGGCGGTTGCATTGGGAGAGGCGGTTGCGCTGCGCATCTTATCCAGGTCGGACTCACAATCAATTCGGATAACTCGGGACGTTTCCGTTTTCCGTGCGTAAACCCTGCCGTTCTTTACCCATGCGTAACGCCAGCCCACCTCCCGTTTCCTGCCAATTGTCATCCCAAGCAACTTTTTCATTTTTGGGCACAGATGCTCATTAACAAAGACAGACTGTTTCTCTGAGAAACCTAGTTCATCTGCACCGAACCGAATTCTCCGTGCTTTCTGAAGAATGGCATCGCGCTTAGCGCGGTTGTTGAATGCTACTACACTGTTGTTGTTTCTATTCGTGTTTTGCTGCGGCCTTTCTTCGACAGTATCGTCGTCGCCGTCTTTCTGGTCAGCGGCAGTGCTTCGCACAGGTACCCGGTGGCAGATTTCAACATCTTCTTGCGTTATAGATTCGCCAAGTGCGTCACCAAGCCTGCCAAGAACATCAATCAAATTTTCGTTTTTGTTCTCAGGAATGCCTTTAATCTCAAGGTTTTTTTTCCTCGAGTACTGATCCTGTGCGGTGATCCGCACCGAGTTTTCATTTGCCATCTTTTTTAGTTGTTCAAGTTCTTTGATCAGCTCCTCATTTGTCACTTTCAGAGCGGCATTCTCTTTTTTCAGATCAGCACAGTCTCTACGAAAGTCCTCGACATCTTTGTTCATGTGCTCTAGACTAGCCTTCAGTTCCCTTATTTCTTTGCGCATTTCACGCTTGAAATCAGCTATCTCAGTTCCCATGATGAACAACAAACACGTTTACACTGGTCGTAGGTAATAGCAACTGGCAATAGCAACTGGCAGCAGAAGCAACGGGAAAGACTTAGAAATAGTAATGCAACAAAGTTGCGAGAATTCCAACCTGCGAAACAAGCAGAAAATGAGCGTGTGCTCGGTCCGCTGCGTCCGCTGCCAAGTGTCTCTCGAAGCCGCTGCGTCGTCCTTTTCACAGCCTCGGGTGAAGACGATGGTCACGTGGTCAGACGTAGGGGGCGTCTCCGGCGTCCAGCACAGTCGCACCAGTTCGTCAGTATCAGCTGTTTTGTTTCCCGCTGGCTTGCACTTGATATGAGGCGTATGTGTTCACGTGCGCCTGCGAAACAAGCAGAAAATGAGCGTGTGCTCGGTCCGCTGCGTCCGCTGCCAAGTTGCTAGCGCTTCATTGTTGCTAGCCGCATGCGCTGAGTCTGCGCCCCCGCGGATTCCCCATATTCAGCGACATACTTCCGTTGTCGGCCTCTCAGCTTACGGGGATTTCTCACTACAGTAGACACACGCGGTGTTGATTCTGGTTGGATCCCAATCCAACTCGGAGCTGTCTAGGCACATCTGCACACAACCCCCCGACACCCCGACCCCGAGGCTGCCACCACACTCTGCCATGTCACGTGGTCATATCTCCTATCAACTGCCCAGCACCTCCAACTAAGTGATCTCAGGCCCACTCTTGACGTCACCCACCCCGTCTACGATTAAGATAATTTTATGACTCATAATAGATACTAAAGGGCAAAAAGACGGGCACACGGAAGAAAGGCCAACACGAGAAGCGTTTACTAGATACAAAAGCGTTTTATTTACAAGCTCAGAATGAAGAGTCGTCAGGAAAAAAAACACAGAACAAGGTTAGGTTTAGGTTTATGAAGGTTTAACGTCCCAAAGCGACTGAGGCTATGGGGGACGCACACAGAAAAACAGAGAAAAGAAATCAAAGGGAAAGGAAATAAAAACGCCAAGGGAGGAACACAACAGTGACGCATGTGGCAAGAATCATGTACACCACGTTTTGAGTGCAGGCGACGGACAGATTTGCATGTCTAATGTTACACATCTTGCGTACACCAGCGTCTTGTTGTGTGGCCTTATCCTCTACGGCGCGACAAACACTGCTGACCTTTTTTGGCGCTGTAAAAACAACGTCCACGTTATAACGTGCAGTGAGCTTCTTAAGCCCATGAAGCGAGGGATGAATATAAGAAAGCCAAGCAGAATTTTTCGCCCAGTAGAGGATAAGGCCAAACAACAAAACGATGGTGCGTGCAAGCAGTGTGACATTAGACATGCAAATCCGTTAATCGCCTGCAATCCAAACGAGGCGCACATTATTCCTGCTACATGCGGGGCTGTAAATATCGGTCAGACAAGTTTCTGCAGCAACACGTTTCTTGCAGAACATTGCGGAACATTACAAAATGGCACAGGCACGCACCTTGCACGTCATGAACAGAAACATCGTGAACAAGACAAATCCTGCCATGCTCAACTGGAGCGAATTACGATAATCTGTGTGCATCGCGGTCAGAGACTAAGAGAGGTTGTGGAGGCGTATCATACTGCCAAGACACGAGGCTGGGTCATGCGAACTGTCTGCTGTGCTATCGGGGAAAGAACTTGACAGTTTGATAGTAATGGCTAAACATCTTTTTTTTCTCTCTTGTTCCTTGGCGTTTTCTTTTCTTTCTTTTTTTCCTGACTCCCATTTATTCTGACCGTGGAAACAAAACGCTTTGGTTGCTAGTAAGCGCTTCTCGTGAGTGGCCTTCCATGTGCTCTTCTACTTGCGCTTTAATATTCATTATACTAACATGCATAACTTATTTTCCTCTTTAAGTTTATGACAGACGATGCTGGACGTTGTCGGACGCCGCCGGGTTTCTTTCCATAATGAAGCGTTTAATGATGTCGCAATGAAAATATCATCACGCTCGGTCGATCCCTAAGCCGCGAATCCGACGAAAGAAGCACGGCCGCTGACCGGGCCAACGCGAGCGGACTCCGTTCACTTCGATGGGCTGCACGATGATTAGGGGACAAAAAATTGCTGTCATGCTAATTGATTGTATTTAAACAAACTTCTGCTAAATTCAAAGAAAGCAAAATGTATTCTTTTCTGTGGCAAAATAAGCCGACTGATTATTATATCACTCTGTGCTACGTGTCGACTACACTAGAACAGTCGGCAGCCATTCATTTCTTGGCGTTACTTTTCACATCAATTTAAGCTAGGCTGATCATATAAACAGTGTTCATGTAAAACGAGCATGGTATATAGGCTTCATATATAGACTTCGTTATCTTCTATCCACCTGGTTCAAGAAAAAATGCATTTTTCACTTGTTCCTCCATACTTAACTGACTGTTTGGAGCATCTGTGTTCAAACTGACATGAAGAATTTTTTAACGCTCCAACCTAAAGCGGTTCGATTATTGATGCCTTCCAGAACCTACATCAGCGCAGGTGAACTAATTAAGGAGCTTGCTATACCACTTGTTATAATCTCCTACCTAATCGGGTTATGCCCTCTGGTATACACATAAATATTACATAACTACAATATATTCTATAATCAATACTCTAGCAGAGACGCGAGTTACTTTTTTCGGAAAACTTCAGATGTAATAGAGCGTCCACGTTCCAAATATGGAAAGGAAAATGTGGAATATCAAATCATGCTCATCTGTTATGCTCACCATAAGTTAAGTGATATCGCAAAGAAATGTAAAACGACTCGGAAATTTAAGCATCAATGCTAGAATTTCATATCACTGTCTGCATGATTTTGTGATGCGCGGTGTTGCGATCTTCATAGTTTTTCCTTCTTCTTCTTACTGCCACCTGAAAAAGAGCATTCTCGTCAGTGTTTTTTTTTAAATTTATTGACGAAGTTTTTTTTTTTTACTTTCCTTTGAAGTTTGCGCACCACTGTTACATTATGTTTTATTACGTGCATGATTAAAAGGTAAACGAGCCGCGACTTCAGGACAGGACTTAAGACGAGGTGGACAGGACAAGCGGTAACTAGCAACTGAAGTTTATTATGCAAAAAACACATAAAAGCAAAACATTGCGTCTGCGCGTGCAATCACATTAAATAATAAAAAACACAAGAATAACACGTGGTAAAATCACAGAAGATGACAATGGAAAAAAGGCTGGAAAGGGGTGACACAGCTATCACTTGTTAATCAGAAAACGGGTCTCTTTATCTAGGAGTGCCAGAAAAGGCTTACTTACAAAGGTGTCAAGTCCAAGTTTCCGCATGTGTGCTGCTTCTAAAATCTCCCGCTCAATTCTAGCCTTTCCCCTTCCTACCATAATTGTTTGATTAAGCTTAAGGTAACAACCATTGCATTCCATGCAATGTCCGGAGAGATTAGCGCCAATTTCACCTTTCAGAGAGCGGAAATGCTGCCGCAGTCTATCATTCATACATTGGCCAGTTTGGCCAACGTAAACTCTGCCACAGTGCAGCGGAAACTGGTACACCACATCAGTGGATCAATGCACTTACTGGTACTCGGGCTTAGTGGTGTGAGCGGCGCTGCACGAACCATCCGCCACACGCCTGCAAAGTAGAGACAACTTGCAGGGGGCGGATAACACAAGACAGATGCACTGCTTAGCAGCCGCCTTCTTGAGGTTATGTGCCATTTTATGCACATAGCGCATAACCTCTAGCTGGACTTTGTCCAGGCTTCCGCCCGCGCGTCTTGTCCCGCAGCTTCCACATCAGCGATTCACCCACTGCCTGGAGAAGGGGTGGTGGAAAGCCAGATTGCTTCAACTTGCTAACCTGCGCCTGAAAGGTTTCCGCAGTTTGGTGTTGGCACGACTTTAACACATAACCTGAAGAAGGTGGCTGCCAAGCAGGGAATCTGTCTTGTGTTCTCCGTCCCCTGCAAGTTGTCTAAGCTTTGCAGGTCTGTGGCGGATGGTTCGTGCAGCGCCGCTTGCACCACTAAGCTCGAAGGAGCATAAAGTGCACTGCTCCACTCATGTAGTGCACCAGTTTCGCTGCAGTGTAGCAGACTTTACGTTGGCCAAGCTGGCCCTTGTATGAATGATAGACTACGGCAGCATTTCCGCTCTCTGAAGGGTGGAATTGGCGCTAATCTCCCCAGACATTGCAGGGAATGCAATGGTTGTTACCCCAGGCTTAATAAAACAATTATCGTACGAAGGGGAAAGTCTAAATTTGAGCGGGAGATTTTTGAAGCAGCACACAAGCGCAAACTTGCTCTTGACACCTGTGCAAGTGAGCCTTCTCTGGCACTCCTAGATAAAGAGACCCTGTTTTTTTATTAACAAATGATAGCTGTATCACCCCCCTGCAGTCGTTTCTCCATTGTCATCTTCTGTGATTTTACCACGCGTTTTTCTTGTGTTTGTTATTATTTCACGGCATTCCACGCGCAGACGCAATGTTTTGCTGCTATGTGTTTCTTCATATTAAACGTCAGTTGCTAGTTACCGCTGCTCCGGTCCACATCGTCTTACGACCTGTCCTGAAGTCATGGTTCTTTTACCTTTTTAACATGTCAGACAAACTGGCCCTAAGTTTTTCCTTGTTGAATCATATGTACATTTAGTTATAGTAAAATATTCTGGATAATGTTGCTAGTTCTTATGTAACTGTGATTGCGGTGAGTGACTGCTGACGCGCCACTGTTGCTGCACCGACGGCGCCCTCCGAGGCCAGGGCGTAGTCAGGAGGACGCGCTTCCTCATGCCCTGCTTCAAGGGCAAGAACATTGTATTACCTCAATAAGCAATATAAACAATATACCTTACGTTTGATGCAACGAGAGCGAATAACAGCAGGGGGCAAATAAACGCCACGGTGTCTTCTACATGGTACACGCAGAAACTGGGAAGTGCCAAAAGACCTCCTGCATGTTTTTGCAAACAAACTAGGTGGCGCTGCAGTCGCTAGCGGGCTCACGGTAGGCAAAAGGCCAGGGAGTGGCGTCGCGGAGAGGTGTTGAGCGCTGGTTTTCAAGGCTTGTAGGCGCGTTTCCAGTTTCTGCGAATCACAGCAGAGGTTTATGCTTTCAACTTAGTAATTTCTCGAAGTACACGAGCTCGCTTTGGCCACGTGCGGCGTACTCAGAGAAATAGTTTGCTACTGTGAGTTGTATATATGGTTAGCAGTAAACACATAGAAAGTGTTTCTGCCGTTGATTTATACGCTAAGCATTGAATAAAATAAGTTTTGACACTCTGCACTAGCCGGAATGATTCTACTTCAGGACAGTAGTGAGGGGAAGTACTGGCGTTGTTTCGGCGGAGCAGACGTGCGCTCACCTTCTGTTGACGTAGGTGTTGCGCTGTGCGAAAATTGGAGAAAGCGTCGTGACCCCGATCTCGCTGTTTTTAGGCGCATGATCACGCACCAGCCAGGCCGACTTCTCCCCTTGTCAAACTGGTCGATTTGGTGAAAATTTTTGATTTCTGGAATTATTTTCTTTCCTAGCCCTGGAGTCTTGTTTCGTGACGAGAACTCATAGCAAAATATTCAGTACAAATTTATAAGTTATGCCTTTTAGATGTGTGGTCGTCGAAAGTTGTAAGGTAATTTCCTTGATTTTAGTGCCGCTTTTATTTGACCAAAGCGAAAGTGAAGACGCAATAAACGAGTGAATAAACTTTAAGGTTCCTTTTCTGACCTCACATTTTCTGCGACTGGCATCACTCACACCTTCGAAATTCCGTAAAACATGAAAATAAAATAATTCCATTTGTAGCAGACTTTTCCTGAGACGTTGAGGAGAGTAATAAATCTCTCGAATTTTTTTCCTACACGTGCAGTACCATGATAGTTATTTTTGTAAGAAACGTTTTCATGCAACTATGCATGCATAAGTACTGATCATCTGAAAGAAAAAGTAATCGCGCCATCATACATAACATGGCTTTGTGTACATGTTGGCATAAAAAATTTGCGCGCTTTCTATTCAGTCAATTCAGACCTTGAGGCGACTTGACGAGGGGGTTAATTATAATTACCCAAAAGTGAACCAGGTATAGCTAGAATGAAAGGCATTACTGAAACTAGCGTAGCAATTACATATTTGCACCAAGTTTAGTTACATATCGCATGCATAAATAACGAAAACACTTTTCATTGCCGCGTCCCTTTTCAATCTCGCCACGTGTCTGTTAGTAGCACGCCTGCGGCTGCTTTTTTCCAAACAAGTTTCGCGATCATGTACTTCCTCATGAAACATGACACTTGCATGATACAATGAAAAAGCATGTGGCGTTTAGCACACTTAAGGTACGCTATTCTAAGCACTCCAACGCGACCGCGCAAGATTGACACAACTTACTTGACTTCTTTCTACCCGAGTCAAATAATTCTGTCGGTTACATTAAGAAACAGTTTCAAGCAAATATTAAATTCCATAAAACGCGCCATTAAAACATGCTGTGCTATTAACGAAAGAACGCATCTTTGGGGACGAGTGAACATGCCGGCGCCCCGTGCTCACCGGCTCAAGGTGATAAATACGTGTGCAGCTACATATGTGCTTTTTTTTTCCTGGCGCAATTATCAGCCTACTCTCCTGATGTTCCGGTGAATGAACGCAGTAACTTGCATGCTATTAAGTGCATTGAGTGGCCGTGCCGATCGGCTCCCAGACTTCGCTCTTTACTATCGTGGCCCATTGCCTATTAGCCAGTTTCCTAATGCGGTATTTATTTGCGAGAAACCTATCGAGGCTAATTTAAATTTTCTTTTATGCTACTACGCGGATCCAGCAGTGACGCAGCTGGTCGATACATGCTGTTTCTTCAGTACACAGGCATGATGCAGCCGCCGGTAGCTGCGGCAGTTGCGGCAGGCACGGGCAGGCGGAACCTGTTCTGCCTACCATGCGAAAGTCGCTGCTGACATCAGCGCCACCGCATCTTCGTGACGTCCGGGGTGAAGGAAGTCTATATTCCGGTATACAGCTTAAGAACGCAGCTGCTTTTCCCCGCCAAAATACCCCCTTCCAATCAATAGCGTCGGCGATTTCTCCTTGCTCTGCTAGCGTGACAATGCAGAAAGCTGCGCCACAATGAAGAGGAGGGGACTATCCCCTTTAATCTACAAATGCCTGTTTTTTCACACTAGCAGGGGCATGAGAATCTGCCGAAGCCTTTGGCTGGAAGTGAGTCCTTTGACAGAGAAGTTTCGCTCCGTTCCTGCTTGAACATATGCTTTATTTGTATTAATGGCTCATCTAAACAGCAATAGACTGCTTATTGATGATCAGGGTGACTTTAGGCAAAAGAAGTTTTTTAAACACAGTTATTCCAGCTCAAAACAGATCTTCATGGATCGATACACGAATTAATGCACGCTGACGCCATATTTATAAATTTTTAAACAGCTTTTAATAGCGTTCCCTATAAGAGAATAATGTACAAAGTTAACAACCTCAAGCTTCAGCACGACATCACCCGTTAGATCGAAGAATTTTAAGTAATCACGCCAAAATTTAGGAGTATTCTTGTAGCAGCTCGTGTCATATCAGGAGTTCCACAGGGATCTGTCTCAACTACTTTACTACATTTAATTTATATCAGTGACATAGCATTTCAGATATCATGTAACCTACGACTCTTCGCTGACGATTGTGTAATGTAGCTGGCCCACTGATAATAGCTGCCCCCTTAACGTAGTTCTTCTGCAGTCCGACTTAATGCATCAAAATGAGCGGTGTTATTTATGGCAGATAGAGATTGCCATGAAAGAAACAAAGCTAATGACCTTTTCCACGCGCAGTAATACGCTTTCAAATGTGCACACAATTAAGAACAAAATAATTGACAGAACGGATTCTTTCAAATACCTTGGGGTCTATTTCAGTGAGGATTTAACTGGAGCGCCCACATAGATCACAACCCTACCAAAGCGATTCAGAAACTAAGACTCATTAAACTTTGTTTATATCTTGCCAGCTCCGAGACAAACCAACACGCATATACTGCTATCATAAGGTCAGCTTTAGAATATACTTCTATAATATCGAATCGTAGTAGCGTTTCATTAGTTAAACGTCGTTAGTCCGTCCAAAACAAAGCTGCCAGGATCATCCTTTCGTCATTCTCACCGTATCAAATTGTGTCATTGCTAAATCAACCTCTCAGTATTCCGGGCCTTCGACGCAAGTTCTCTCGTTTATCACTCTTTCATTCTTTATACTATAGTGACTCCTCACTTACATGAAATCGCATCGCTCCTACCCATCATATCTAATCTCGGAGGTATAATCCCAGTAATGTACAACCCATTTTCGCACGAATGCTAAAATATCAAACCTGACCCTGATAACTATCTATTTATTTATTGATTTATTCCTTACTTCTGATACCTAAACCGCTCATTGGGGGCAATATTATGGCGGGGGGGGGGGGGGCGGCTACAAGGGGAAAAATAAAATTCATAGACAAGACGCACTATGTAGGGAAAGAACACAGCAACTAAAAATAATCATGATTTGAACAGCGCGAACTACAAGGGACAAGAAAAAAAGGGAAACAGGACAAGCGCTGACTCGCAACTAAAAGGTTTATTCAATGAAACCTTCTTATATGAAGAAACAATCAAAGGGAAAAAAAACAACACAAAAAACTAAAAACCATGAAACGCAACATTCGTCAGGTGCTCCCGAGATAATTCATCTCCCTATCGCAAAGGAACACAGAAGGTTTGCTGACGCACTTCAGTTGATCCCCTGCGATGTGAAAAGCCTCGACAACTTCTCGTGTCGTCTGATCACTGTGGGTGTATAGCACACGGGTTTGATTGAATAATGCAGTGCATTTTTTCTTTTTCTTTTTCATGACTTTACATTCTAGACAATGTTTGACCAAATGCGAAAGGTCATCACCATTGTTTAAGTTGTTCCTGTGCTCTTGTAGGCGCTTGTTAAGGCAACGCCCTGTCTGACCAATGTAACGCGCTCCACAGGAAAGGGGTACACTGTATACGACACATGTTTTACAGGCCACAAACTTATCCCTGTGCGCAACGCCACATCCTTCTTTTTTCTCCTTGGCCTCTTTCTTTCTTTCAATGGCAGGGCAAATCTGTTTGAGCTTGACGGGGGCTGTAAGGAACACGCCAACTTCGTACCTACTTGCTACGTTCTTTAGTCCGTGGGAGACGCGGTGAACATATGGCAAAACGGCAAATTTCTTCTTTTCAGGCTGGACGTCTGTCGTAAGCGGAGTGGCCAGACGCTTTAATGACTGAATTAAACGAGAACACGCCCCTGCTATCATCTGGTCTTGATATCCAGCACACTTAACCCTAGACAACTGGGTCTGGAAGCTATCTTGAATGGTGTGATGACAGGACTTGGTCAAAGCACTTCGCAAGCAGGAACTGATAATGCTATTTTTTACCAATTTGGAATGACCGGAGTGAGAATTAAGAAGTGTCTTTGACGACCTCGGGTTATACTTCCAGCAAACATGGTTCTGCTCGAAATGCAGCCGCACGTCTAAAAACTGCAGTTCGTCGTTAACTGGTGCCTCAAACGTGAACTGTAACCCCGACCCACACTCCCTGAACACTTTTAGAATGTCAACCATTCGAGCCGGAAAACGCCCACGTTCTACAAAAATAAGATAGTCATCGACATATCTGACAGTCTTGAGATGTAGGCCAGACAGGTTCTTTTCCAGATC
>JARKHS020007535.1:0-10412 GCA_030143305.2 Amblyomma americanum
GAAGTGGTGCGTCGGCAAAGCCACTGATAACCTGCACAGGCAGAAGAGATTTCGTGTAACGAAACGGCATGGCTGCACAGGTCACACGCCCGAAGTTGACACTGGCGGTTCCGCCTTCTTGTAGGCTGCATACATGCCATTGCGGCTCCCAATGTTCGTAGGATGGCAGTGGACACTTGTAAAACTCAGCTGTAGCACTTTTTCTTTTAACGAGAACGTTGAAGTTCACCGCCGTCGGGATTCGATGATGCTGGTAGCGGAGCGATTCTCTCGTGCTCACCGAGAAGTTGTGCGTCGGCGAAGCTACTGATAACTCGCACAAGCAGAAGAAATTCCGTGTAACGCAACGGCATGGCTGCGCCGGTTACACGCCCGAAGTTGACACTGACGGTTCCCCTTTCTTCTAGGCTGCATACGCGCCGATGCGGCTCCCAATGTTCGTACGATGGCAGTGGACACGTGTCAAACTCGTCTGTAGCACTTTTTCCGTTGACGTAAACGTTGAATTCAGGTTCACCGCCATCGGGATTGGATGATGCTGGTAGCAGAGCGGTTCCTTCGTTTTCGATGAGAAGTGGTGCGTCGGCAATGCCAATGATAAATTGCACAAGCAGAAGAAATTCCGTGCACCGCAACGGCATGGCTGCGCCGGCCACACGCTCTAAGTTGACAATGACGGTTCCGCCTTTTTGTAGGCTGCATACGTGCCGATGCGGCTTCAAATGTTCGTAGGATGGCAGTAGTCACTTGTCAAACCTCTGTTGTGGCAATTTTTCCGTTGACGCGAACGTTGAATTGAAGTGCACCGCCGTCGGAATTCGAAGATGCTGGTAGCAGAGCGATTCCCTCGTCGTCAACGAGAAGTGGTGCATTGGCAAATCCACTGATAACCTCTACAAGCACTCCGTGTAACGCGACGGCATGGTTGCGCTGGTTGCACGCCCCAAGTTGACAGTGACGGTTCCGCCTTCTTGTAGGCTGCATATGTGTCGCTGCGGCTTCATATGTTCGTAGGATGGCAGTGGACACGTGTCAAACTCGTCTGTAGCACTTTTTCCGTTGATGTAAACGTTGAATTCAGGTTCACCGCCTTCGGGATTAGGTGATGCTGGTAGCGGAGCAATTCCTTCATACTCGACAAGAAGTGGTGCGTCTGCAAAGCCACTGATAACCTGCACAGGCAGAAGAATTCCGTGTAACGAAACGGCATGGCTGCGCAGGTTACACGCCCCTAGTTGACACTGACGGTTCCGCCTTCTTGTGGGCCGCATACGTGCCGATGCGGCTACCAATGTTCGTTGGATGGCAGTGGACAATTGTCAAAGTCTGCTATAGAAATTTTTTCGTTGCTAGAAACGTTTAATTCAAGTTCAACGCCATCGGGAATGGATGATGCTGGCCGCAGAGTGATTCCTTCGTGCACGACGAGGTGTTGCGTCGTCAAAGCCACTGATAAATTGCACTAGCAGAAGAAATTCCGTGTAACGCAACGGCATAGCTTCGCCGGTCACGCGCTCCAAGTTGACATTGACGGTTCCGCCTTTTTGTAGGCTGCATACGTGGCGATGCGGCTCCCAATGTTCGTAGGATGGCAGTAGACACTTGTCAAACCTCTGCTGTAGCACTTTTTCCGCTGACGAGAACGTTGAATTGAAGTTCACCCCGGTCGGAATTCGATGATGCTGGTAGCAAAGCGATTTCCTCGTGGTCAACGAGAATTGGTGCATCGGCGAAGCCACTGATAACCTCTACAAGCACTGCGCGTAACGCGACGGCATGGTTGCGCTTGTTGAATGCCCCAAGTTGACACTGACGGTTCCGCCTTCTTGTAGGCTGCATGCGTGCCGATGCGTTCCCAATGTTCGTAGGATGCAAGTGGACACTTGTCAAACTCTGCTGTAGCACATTTTCCGCTGACGAGAAGGTTGAATTGACGTTCACCCCGGTCGGAATTTGATGATGAAGGTAGCAGAGCGGTTCCTTCGTTGCCGATGAGAAATGGTGCGTTGGCAATGCCACTGATAACTTGCACAAGCAGAAGAAATTCCGTGCACCGCAACGGCATGGCTGCGCCGGTTACACGCCCGAAGTTTACACTGACGGTTCCGCCTTCTTGTAGGCTGCATACATGCCATTGCGGCTCCCAATGTTCGTAGGATGGCAGTGAACACTTGTAAAACACAGCTGTAGCACTTTTTCTGTTGACGTAAACGTTGAACTGAAGTTCACCGCCGTCGGGATTCGATGATGCTGGGAGCAGAACAATTCCCTCGTGTTCACCGAGAAGTGGTGCGTCGGCGAAGCCACTGATAACTTGCACAAGCAGAAGAAATTCCGTGTAACGCAACGGCATGGCTGCGCCGGTTACACGCCCGAAGTTGACACTCACGGTTCCCCTTTCTTCTAGGCTGCATACGCGCTGATGCGGCTCCCAATGTTCGTAGGATGGCAGTGGACACTTGTCAAACTCTGCTGCAGCACTTTTTCTGCTGACGTAAACGTTGAATTGAAGTTCACCGCCGTCGGGATTTGATTATGCGGGTAGCAGAGCGATTCCCTCGTCGTCATTGAGAAGTGGTGCGTCGGCAAAGCCACTGATAACCTGCACAAGCAGAAGAAATTCCGTGTAACACAACGACATTACTGCGCCTGTTACACGCCCCAAGTTTGAAACTGACGGTTCCACATTCTTGAAGTCTGCATACATGGCGATGCGGCTTCCATTGTTCGTTGGATGGCAGTGGACACTTGTCAAACTCTGCTGTAGCACTTTTGTCGTTGCCAGAAACGTTTAATTCAAGTTCAACGCAGTCGGGAATGAATGATGCTGGTAGCAGAGTGAATCCTTCGTGCTCGACGAGAAGTGTTGCATCGTCAATGCCACTGATAACTTGCACAAGCAGAAAAAATTCCGTGCTCCGCAACGGCATGGCTGCGCCGGTTATATGCCCCTAGTTGACACTGACGGTCCCGCCTTCTTGTAGGCTGCATACGTGCCATTGCGGCTCTCAATGTTCGTAGGATGGCAGTGGACACTTGTCAATCTCTGCTGTAGCACTTTTTCCGCTGACTAAACTTTGAACTGAAGTTCACCGCCGTCGTCGGGATTCGATTATGCTGGTAGTAGAGCGATTCCCTCGTCGTCAACGAGAAGTGGTGCGTCGGCAAATCCACTGAAAACCTGCACAAGCAGAAGACATTCCGTGTAACGCAACGGCATGCCTGCGCAGGTTACACGCCCCAAGTTTGAAACTGACGGTTACGCCTTCTTGTAGGCTGCATACGTTGCGATGCGGCTTCCAATGTTCGTTGGATGGCAGTGAACACTTGTCAAACTCTGCTGTAGCACTTTTTTCGTTGCCAGAAACGTTTAATTTGAAATTTGAAATTTGAAATTTATTCCACAACAAAAAGATGCTGCGAGGAGGACAGGAGAAAAGCTGTGTGAACAGCTTGAAAAGCCCTGACCCCCCAACACACGGGGTAGGACAGAAGCTTGCAGCAAGAGAACACAGTCGGATATGGCAACATCGTTGAAAACGTTAGTATAAAACAGGCAAGAAGAACTAGAAAATCATATCACAGCAATTATACAAACAATAAACGCAGTTCTTTTGGTGATATATCTGATATGTCAATGTTAGCATCCTTTATCATGTGATTCAGAAGTGTAGGCAATTTAAATTTTATCATTTGATTTCCATAATTGGTTCTTCATTTTGGAACATACCACATCTCAGGATGGCGCACATTATAAGCTGAAATGTTTTTCTCTAGCCTTGCTAGGCTAGTAATGGCATCATTATTTTTTATTAAACTGAGTTTATATAAGCGGCACAGTCTGTGATCGTTCATCGATGGAACTTGTATTATGTGGTACTTCTTGAATAGGCCTGCTGTGTGAAAGCGATATGGAACTTTACAGGCGAGGCGTAAAGCCCTTTTTTGCAAGACGGTAAGTTTGCTAATGTTTCCAGCTGTTGTTGCCCATACAGAAAACGCGTAATTTAATAAAGAGGAAAATAAAGAGTTATATATGAGCTAGTTAACAGGTATGGGAAAATTGTAGCAGTAACGGCGCATAACGCCAGCTGTCCTAGATAGCTTACCAACGATATAGATTACGTGATTATCCCATGTCATGTTTTCTGAGAAATACACGCCCAGTGATTTAAAGCTCGTTACCACTTCAATTTCAGTGTTATTTAAAAAAATAGAAGGTCGCTGGACGTGTGTCTGTCGGGGGGTGAAATAAAATAGCCTTCGTTTTATTAATGTTTAGCTTTAGGCAGTTAATTTGAGCCCAGGCATTAATCTCGGACAACGTTCTATTCGCTCGGATACCTAGATCAACACACGATTTGCCTGAAAAGAATAAACTTGTGTCGTCAGCATAGATTATATAATGTGCCGTTGCATCAACGCGAACTATCTCGTTAATATAAAGAATGAAAAGAAATGGTCCCAGGATGCTTCCCTGTGGGACACCTGTTTTGATTGACTTTGATGTGGAGTGTTTTCCTTCAATGACGACAAACTGAGTACGGTATTGTAAGACGCGATTAATTGATGCGAAATGCCTCTTATGCCATAGTGATCGAGTTTTTGAAGGAGAATTTCATGATTAATGAGGTCAAAGACTTTGGAGAAGTCCAGAAACAGTCCAAGTACCATATTTTTACATTCAAAGTTTTCGAGAATGAACTCCTTTTGGGCCAGCAGTGCGAGTTCCGTAGATTTGTTCCTGCGGAAGCCAAACTGAGCAGATGTTATTAAGTTGTAGCGTTCAGTGAAAGAGGTCAAGCGTTTCAGAATTATTTTCTCTAAACCTTTGGAGAATACAGGTAAAATGGATATGGGGCGGTAGTTTGACATGTCATTTCTATTTCCCTTCTTAAACACAACTGTCACTTTTGCTCGCTGCATTTTTTGAGGAAAGCATCCTGTGGACAAACACATATTAAAAATGTGGGTAAGACAAGGTGCTAATACATCAATGGCAAATTTTACAGGCTTCACTTGAATATCGTCCGCATCAGCAGCTCTACTATTGCTTAGGGTTAAAAATGTCGCTACAAGCTCACTATTAGCGACTGGGTCTAGAAATATAGTTGGATTACTTCGCTCCTTCATATATCTTAAATCAGGGTTTCTACTGGTTGCACCACCGATTGATAAAAAGAAGTCATTAAATGCGTCAGCTAACTTAGTGCCTTGAAGTTCTATCCCATCTTTTACGATTGTGGTTACCGCTTCTGAATCATTACCAAATACAGTGTTTAGTGCCTTCCAAACGTTGTTTGTGCGTCCTTGTGTTGCTTCGAACAGGTTAGAGTAATATTGCTTTTTTGCATTACGAAGATGTTTTGTGATTAAATTCCTGTACTTCTTAAACACTTTGTGGGCTTCAAGGGACTTACTCTCTATAAATGCCTTAAACAACTGGTCCCGTTTTCTAATAAGCTTAAGGCACTCTTTATGCACCCAAGGCTTCCTACTTTTCTTACAAATTCTAAACGTCTTGATAGGAAAACACGCAAGGTATACCGTAGAGAACTTGCTCATAAATAACTCATACGCTAAGTTAGGATCGCTTACTGCGAACACATCGTTCCAGTTTTCTCTGCTTAAGCAGTCTCTAAAAGCGGAGAGCGTATCAGGAGTAATGCGCCTGTATGAAAATTCTGAGCGCATTCGTGTAGGCGTGTTAACGACTTGACTGACAAACATAAATATAGGCAAGTGGTCGCTGATATCATAAATCAAAGTGCCAGCTCTAACAAGGGAAGGATCAATATTGGTGACAAACAGATCTAAAAGTGTAGTTGATTGTGCAGTTATTCGTGTAGGAGACGTTATAAAGTTTTGACAGGAGTAAGAGCTTAATAATGATTCTAGTTCTAATTTAACCCTGCTATTCTGTAACATGTCAATGTTCAGATCACCACCTAAAATTATTGTATATTTTCTTTCACTGACAAATTCTAAGAAAGAGTCTAAAAAAGGCAAGAACAGACGAACGTCATTTGAAGGCGGGCGATAACAAACACAAAAAACAGAAGTACCACATCTAATAGCAAGCGTTTCGTAAAAAGGAGTGATACAGCTGAATTCTGACATTAGTTCAGAATCCATCGAGTTAGAGATTAGCATTGCTACGCCACCACCCCTTTTGCCTGTGCGGTTCATGTAATAAGATTTATACGTCGGAGGTGTAAACACATCCACTTCCGAGGCAAACCATGTTTCTGAAAACATCATGATATTAAAGCGTATTTGCGCTTCGCCGAAAAAATAGTCAAGTGCATCCTGCTTATTTCTACCAGACCTCAAGTTAAAGTGAACACAACTAAGACACTTCTGAAAACTAGTATCGCAAAAGTATTTAAGGTTTGCAACGTCTACGTGCGCAGTCGAAGGATCAAGCATGATCGGAGCAAAAACAAAGATAAACGGAAGGCTTTTTCAGGTTGAACTATGTTACAGCTTATCAAGGTCAGCCACGCAACGAATGACAACGGCGCCATCACCTTCTCTCTTCCTCACTAGAATCTTGCCATTGCAGTGCCATGAAAATCGGTATTCGTTGTCCTCTGCCCATTTCTTAGCGCGACGGAGCAGCTCTCTGTTTTGGTGTGTCATGTTTTCAGTGATGGAGACTCCAGATGAACCAATTCTGAGGGCTTTACGCTTTTCCAGCCATTTATCTCGGGTTGACTGCTGGGCAAACCTAACAAGAATTCCAGGCGTTTTGTTTGGTTTGGAAGGAAGCCTGTGAATAGCGCCAATGTCATTTGCCGTCAGCTCTGGCAGGTTAACAGTCTTAGCCACAGCATTCAACTTGCACATCAAGTCCTCATTTGGCGTAGCTTGGATGCCATGAACTTCTACGTTCAATTTCCTGCTACGAAATTCCAAATCATTGACAGTTGCTTTCAGTTGGTGAACGTCACTTGAGGTACATACAGCCTCTAATTTGTCTACACGTCTGTTCAAGTTACTAATGTCTTTCTCTTGTTTAACTTGTCGATTCAGGATATCGTCGTACTTCTGGGACAATAACTCGATGGAGTCCTTAATTTCCCCAACCTGAGCAGGCAATCCTGCTAGAGCATCAAGCCTTCGAGTTATATCTGCCAGGCAAACAGTTAGCTCAGAGTCCATGTTCCCTTTGTCCCCACTTTTGGTTTTAGATGGACGGCATGCCACGCATCGCCATGCTCTGCGGCCGCTCTCTCCTTTGGCCTTAAATGTTCACTCCGACCAGCCAGAACAACTACCAATATGATAGGAGGACTCACATTAGCTGCACATCAGGAATTGGCCGTGATCTGGCAGGGACTCATTGCAGGACTCGCAAGTGTCTGCCATGACTCGTGGACCAGAAGCTCGAGGTATCACACAGTACAGCAAAGATATATAGAGCACATACCACTGAGCAAAGCACGGAACACGGTGGCGACGGCGGTAGCAGTAACGCAGCGTTAAGCAACGAGTAAGTGAATTTTACCAAACTGGATAAGCAAAAAATAGCAGATAAGCCAAGCGTCCTTTCGCCACCGCCGCCGCCGCCGCCCGTGTGTCCAGCTGTAATTCCGGCACAGGAAACGCGACAACACTTGGTGGGCGGATCACGGGGTGGATGACGTCAATCAGGGCACAGTGTTGCAGCCAGGGCAGCAGTTGCAGGGGAAGTCTGGAGGGTGAAGAAATTTCACGCTGAACAACACGTAGAAAAGGAACCGTTGCCTCGGAAAACAGCAGCAGGCACGACGATTCCAAGGCACGATCAGGCACCTCCTGCCCAGAAGTTGGAAACCCACCTGGATAAGCAAAAAATAGCAGATAAGCCAAGCGTCCTTTCGCCACCGCCGCCGCCGCCCGTGTGTCCAGCTGTAATTCCGGCACAGGAAACGCGACAACACTTGGTGGGCGGATCACGGGGTGGATGACGTCAATCAGGGCACAGTGTTGCAGCCAGGGCAGCAGTTGCAGGGGAAGTCTGGATAAGCAAAAAATAGCAGATAAGCCAAGCGTCCTTTCGCCACCGCCGCCGCCGCCTGTGTGTCCAGCTGTCGGGAATGAATGATGCTGGTAGGAGAGTGAGTCCATCGCGCTCGACGAGAAGTGTTGGGTCGTCAAAGCCACTGATAACCTGCAGAAGCAGAAGAAATTCTGTGTAACGCAAAGGCATGGCTGCGCCGGTCACACGCTCCAAGTGCAGACTTACGGTTCCGCCTTTTTGTAGGCTGCATACGTGCCGATGCGGCTCCCAATGTTCGTAGGATGGCAGTGGACGCTTGTCAAACTCTGCTGTAGCACCTTTTTCGTTGACGCGAACGTTGAATTGAAGTTCACTGCCGTCGGAATTCGAAGATGCTGGTAGCAGAGCGATTCCCTTGTGATCAATGAGAAGTGGTACGTCGGCAAAGCCACTGACAACTTGCACAAGCAGAAGAAATTCCGTGCTCCGCAACGGCATGGCTGCGCCGGTTATATGCCCCTAGTTGACACTGACGGTCCCGCCTTCTTGTAGGCTGCATACGTGTCGATACGGCTTCCAATGTTCGTTGGATGGCAGTGGACAATTGTCAAACTCTGCTGTAGAAATTTTTTCGTTGCCAGAAACGCTTAGTTCAAGATCAACGCCGTCAGGAATGGATGATGCTGGTAGCAGAGTGATTCCTTGGTGCACGGCGAGGTGTTGCGTCGTCAAAGCCACTGATAAATTGCACAAGCAGAAGAAATTCCGTGTAACGCAACGGCATGGCTTCGCCGGTCATACGCTCCAAGTTGACACTGACGGTTCCGCCTTTTTGTAGGCTGCATACGTGCCGATGCGGCTCTCAATGTTCGCAGGATGGCAGTGGACACTTGTCAAACTCTCCTGTAGCACATTTTCCGCTGACGAGAAGGTTGAATTGAAGTTCACCCCGGTCGGAATTTTATGATGCTGGTAGCAGAGCGGTTCCTTCGTTGCCGATGAGAAATGGTGCTTCGGCAATGCCACTGATGACTTGCACAAGCAGAAGAAATTCCATGCACCGCAACGGCATGGCTGCGCTGGTTACACGCCCGAAGTTTACACTGACGGTTCCGCCTTCTTGTAGGCTGCATACATGCCATTGCGGCTCCCAATGTTTGTAGGATGGCAGTGGACACTTGTAAAACACAGCTGTAGCACTTTTTCTGTTGACGAGAACGTTGAAGTTCACCGCCGTCGGGATTCCATGATGCTGGGAGCAGAACGATTCCCTCGAGTTCACCGAGAAGTGGTGCGTCGGCGAAGCTACTGATAACTTGCACAAGCAGAACAAATTCCGTGTAACGCAACGGCATGCCTGCGCAGGTTACACTCCCCAAGTTTGAAACTGACGGTTACGCCTTCTTGTAGGCTGCATACGTTGCGATGCGGCTTCCAATGCTCATTGGATGGCACTAAACACTTGTCAAACTGTGCTGTAGCACTCTTTTCGTTGCCAGAAAAGTTTAATTCAAGTTCAACACCGTCGGGAATGGATGATGCCGGTAGAAGAGCGATTCCATCGCGCTCGACGAGAAGTGTTGGGTCGTCAAAGCCACTGATAACCTGCAGAAGCAGAAGAAATTCCGTGTAACGCAACGGCATGGTTGCGCCGGTCACACGCTCTAAGTGCACACTGAGGGTTTTTTTAGGCTGCATACGTGCCGGTGCGCCTCCCAATGTTCGTAGGATGGCAGTGGACGCGTGTCAAACTCTGCTGTAGCACCTTTTTCGTTGACGCCAACGTTGAATTGAAGTTCACTGCCGTCGGAATTCGAAAATGCTGGTAGCAGAGCGATTCCCTCGTGGTAAACGAGAAGTGGTACGTCGGCAAAGCCACTGACAACTTGCACAAGCAGAAGAAATTCCGTGCTCCGCAACGGCAGGGCTGCGCCGGTTATACGCCCCTTGTTGACACTGACGGTTCCGCCTTCTTGTAGGCTGCATGCGTTGCGATGCGGCTTCCAATGTTCGTTGGATGGCAGTGAACACTTGTCAAACTGTGCTGTAGCACTTTTTTCGTTGCCAGAAACGTTTAATTCAAGTTCATCGCCGTCGGGAATGGATGATGCTGGTAGCAGAGTGATTCCTTCGTGCGCGACGAGGTGTTGCGTGGTCAAAGCCACTGATAAATTGCACAAGCAGAAGAAATTCCGTGTAACGCAACGGCATGGCTTCACCGGTTACACGCTTCAAGTTGACACTGACGGTTCCGCCTTTTTGTAGGCTGCATACGTGCCGATGCGGCTCCCAATGTTCGTAGGATGGCAGTGGACACTTGTCAAACTCTCGTGTAGCACTTTTTCCGATGACGAGAACGTTGAATTGAAGTTCACCGCGGTCGGAATTCGGTGATGCTGGTAGCAGAGCAGTTCCTTCGTTGTCGATG
>JARKHS020007536.1:0-5000 GCA_030143305.2 Amblyomma americanum
CGGTCGATGAGTAAAGTAGTGCAAAGTTTGTTCTGTTGTAAAATTATGCTCTGCTGTCATCATCTACAAGCTCGCCTCCTGTTCATCTTCCAAGCCGAACGACACTAGAGGAAGGGTTTGTGATCCATCCTCGAAGAAACGGACGACTATTGAAATTCTACTGCATCCACGCCCAGGACGACATCGTTAGCGAAGAGGGCCTTCAGCGCCGAAGCTCGACGGCGTGCAGCTTCTGCCAGCAACCGCTCGAGCCCAACTCCGGAGCCACTCCATCGCCCCCATGAAGTCGTCGGCACGTAAGCTCGGACGCCCCAGCCTCTGATGTATAATCTTAATCATGTGTAATTATTGAATATACCTGTTTGTTTAAACTGAGCCATACGGTGTCTCTTTGCCTCTCCGTCCCGTGTGGACCTGCGCATTATGGGGGTCATCACAAGATGAAAGATCTTTTACTGCTGAAAGTTTTGTATTGTGTTTTAAACAGTGAATTGTATTGTGCGGGCTGGCTACCGTAGTAGCTTGCAGTATTAGTTATTAACAGAGCCCATGCATACACTGCAGGGGTACACAAGTGTATTAATCAAACAAGTCTGTTGCAAGTACATTGCTGCTGCTCTCGCAGTAACACTCCACCTGCTTCTCCACTCAGAACCA
Organism: Amblyomma americanum; assembly: GCA_030143305.2. NCBI lineage: Eukaryota > Metazoa > Arthropoda > Arachnida > Ixodida > Ixodidae > Amblyomma > Amblyomma americanum. The sequence goes on from JARKHS020007536.1 coordinate 658, forward strand.
ATGGCTGTTGCATGTTCACCAGGAACTGTCTGCTACAAGGCTGATATCTTTCTTGCAACATAAGTTTTTTTTTTTGGGGGGGGGGGGGGCAAGTTATACAACAGTGGGGAATTTGGACAACAGCAAAATAGTAATGACATGAAATTGTGCACGGAAAGCAAACTTTGGTTTAACGAGTTGGGATGGGAATGTAATAAAATTTATCACACTCTAAGTCTTTCAAAGCCCTCACCATTGGGTCACATTTACGTCACATTTTTGTGTTTCCTTTGTGTGTGGATGATGTGTGCAAAAATATGAAGCTTCCAACTGTGACAGACATGATTTCGTTACCTTCAGAATAAAGTTGAATGGCGCAACGGAACAAAGACAGAAACAGCGCCACTGCTGTGTCTTCCTGTGTTTGTTCCTTTGTGCCATTCAACTTTATGATGAACCAACTAATGCCTCAGCAAGTACTTCTGCTTCCAGAAGTATGAGTGCAAGACTAAAAGCTTGTACTGCTTGACAAGGTACCAACAAGTTGCTGTTTGGCAATGTGGCAAGACGATGGCCAGTTATACACGAATATTATAAGCAAACAGCAAGTGATAGAATAGCTGCCAATACGCAGACCATGAGACACAAACAAAACAATGAAAAAGGTAGTACAATGGCAATGAAACAGCAACATAAACAGCAGTGCTCAACAAGAATGAATCATATAAAAATTGAAAGCTTATGCTGGCATTTTACTATCGTCTGTGAGCAAAACTGTTTGAAGAAAGATTTGTTTACATGAATTAATGAAATCTTCATTATTGGTTCATTAGAGATGGTTGCATGTAGGTGAAGGTTTCTTTGTCATAAGGAGTACTAGTAGTTGGTACGAACCACTTCGTTTTGTAGTTTGACAAGAACCAATAATTAACATTAGGTATCTAATGCAAGACTATTTTCTGAAAGCCTGGCCACGACGGTGGATTTTCAATGGAGGTGTAAAGCAACACTCGTGTACTGTGCAATGTCAGTGCATGTTAATAAACCCCCATGTGGTCGAAAATTCTGCAGCCCTTCACTACGGCATCACTCATAGCCCAAGCCGCTTTGGAATGTTAAACTCCATAAACCAAACCTATTTTATGAAGAACATGTAGGTTACTAAAATTACATTCGTTGTAACCCTCATAACCTTCACCCCAGTAGGGAGTATGCATCATGTGCGTGCAATGGTAGCCATTGAAGGTGAGCTGAACCCAGTGTCTGCTCCTTCAATAATGTGTGCGTAGCTCTGTTGAGGGCTGTTCCCTCTCGGTAGAGGTGTCCTTCTGAGCTGCTCTTGAGTTTCCCACGGACTGGGTTCTTGCTCAAGGCAAGGTGCTTGGCCAGGGCGTTCCCGATGGCCACACCTGACGTCTCTTCCCGGTTGCTTGTGCACACCGGCTGAGGCCGCCTTTCATCAGCGCTCTGCACCACACCAAACTAGCTTGAATCACAGCGGTCACTGAGCTGCTCACAAATGTTGTACAGCACACAAGCAGCACGGATCACATAACTGACATTGTGGACGTCACACTCAAGGCCCTTCAGCACCATTCTAAAGTGCGCCTTGACACGTCCAAATGCATTTTCGACAACAGGTCTGGCACTCGGCAGCCGGTAGTTAAAGGTCTGTGAGGGGGAACCGGAGGCACCTGGAAGGGGTACAGGTTCATCAGGTGTGTCTTCAAGGGGGAAAGCTTGATCGTTAAGAAGAATTGTGCCAACTCCCACACCTTCAATGAGCTATGTTTCTTGTCGGAACAGCTCACTAGCCAGAGTAGCTGGCAGTCGAGACTTCTGAAACAGTGCCGGGTCATTGTTCCTACCAGGGTCCCAACATTCGTGTATAGGAACCTGTATGTGTGGTCGACGACAGCAAGTAGAGCGACACGGTACCACCCCTTTACGATTGTATTATTCAGCAGCTTCTTGCTTTGACGGCCACACCTCGATATGACAGCCATCCACTGCACCGACACCTTGAGAGAAACCACAGGCTGCTGTGAATTTACACGTGCTCGTAAAGCTCAGCTGGTGCTGGGAAATGCACAAATCGTGCTTTCAACTACTCCACTACCACGCCGCAAAATTCGTGGAATAATAAATTAACGCAGTGACTGCTGTGAATTTACACATGTGCTCGTGAAGCTCAGCTGGTGTTGGGAAATGAACAAATCGTGCTTCCAACTGCTCCACAAACACGCTGCAAAATTCGTGAAATATTAAATTAACTGACGCAGTGCTCACGTCAAAAAAGTTGGCAGCAGCCCGCTCTTCTGCTGATGCTGCGAGGCGGTACAAGCCGATCGCCACGCGTTTCTCCAGTGGAATCGCTTTCCGCATGTTGTTATCTTGCCGGCTCATGCTTCCACAAACAGCCACCATGTACCGGAGTGTGCCGCGGTTGATCCGAAAGTTTTCTCGGAGTCCGCTGTCCGGAAGGTGCGGAAGCGTGGTCTCGTACCACGAGTCTGGGCGCGGGTACGCCGACAGATTTCGCTCACGGACGGACAGGTGCGCCGCCGCCAACAAAAAGAGCTTCGGCCGCCCCCGGTGTCACTTCCTCGTCTCTTCCACCATGTCAATTTCAGCGCTCAGCGCCAGCATCTGTACGCGCAGGCGTTGTAGCGCTGCCTGATGCGCCACGAACGCAGCCCAAAATTGAGCGTCGCCCTCGTTCACGACAGGCCTGCTAAAGGCCAACATAGGCTTGACACGCAAGACGTCCGAAGGATCTTAACTACACAAGCACAGCACTCACTGTGAAAGAAAAGCCACGAAAATAAACAACGATAGCAGTGAGCAGCGATACGTCGCTGCGAGCAGTCACGGCGAAGAGGATAAAGTAGCCAAAGTAGAACGCGCAGTCGGCTACGAAGTCGACATCGATCATTGTTTAGAACTTTTTAGATTTCGGCTAACGACAACCACAAGCACAAAGAAAAAAGTTTTTAGGCAGGCCTTAGCACAAGAAACAACGATTTTTCCTCTTATGTCTTCTTTTCAACGTAGCCCTGTTTAATAATACGCCTCAGTGGGCGATGTTTTAACTTCAATGAGGTATCACATCATCTGTTTCGTCGCACTAACCGAGATGGCTAAACTGTGTGTAAGCGCGGCGAACTGCAGTTAACTCTAACCGCGGTTAACCGCCTTAACTGCAGTTAAGCTTAACCACGGTTAAGGCAGCCCGTGTAAAGAGGGTAAGAAGAACCCTATGAATCCTAGCGGATTGTCAAGAAGGAAGGAGCGAAATGAACTCGGGGATTTCAGGTCACGAACTGAGAGGCTAAGAACCTCTCCTACCGGAGCTAACAAAGAGGAGAGGGAAAAAAACTGGAGAGAAGGAAGAGAGGGTTTGAACTAAAGCGTTTCAAGATTGCGCTACAAGATGTCCTCGCGCGTGAGTTACCAGCGCACCCTTCTTATCATACACTGTTGGGCGAGTTCCCTGGACATTTTTTACTAGAAGGCGTCGAATGGGAAAGTGCGCACAAAGAAAATACAGACTCGACACACACGCCGACGCATTATCGACTGACAATTTATCTCTTGTTGGGGCACGCAAAGTTGCTGCGTGCAAGGCATAAGCACCCTGAAGAATCTCAACAAACTACCACAAGCAAGAAGCACGCGATACCGTAACCCTTTCTGTTAATTCTTGTCCGTTTACGCACTTGTCCCGGAGCACACCAGCTTCTTTGCAGATAGAGACATTTGATGGTCTATTAAGTCAGGAAACGGCACGCTTTTTTGGAATCTCCAAGGCCCCTATAATATATATATATATATATATATATATATATATATATATACATATATATATATATATATATATATATATATATATATATATATATATATATATATATATATATATATATATATATATATATATATATATATATATATGAAGGGAGCCAACAGTCACCGAATCAAACCAAGGTGCATAGGGGAATGTTATTATTATTATTTTTTTAATGTGTTGTGCTTATCAGTGGGATAATATTACTTAGATTAATAAATCGCTTTAAGAAAATTACTTATAAAAGAGCACCGGACGCGATATTCGGAGGTCGTGGGTTCTGATCCCACCGGCGGTATGGTTGTTTTTTCTGCTGCTTTATAAGTAACTTTCTTACAGCGATTTATTAATCTAAGTAATATTATCCAACTGATAAACACAACACATTAAAAAAAATAATAATAACGTTCCCCTATGCACCTTGGTTTCGGTGACTGTTGGCTCCCTTCACAAGTTTGTCAAACGGGCTCCTCATTTACCTTGAGGAGCCCGTTTGACAAACTATATATATATATGT
>JARKHS020007536.1:10000-82693 GCA_030143305.2 Amblyomma americanum
GGATATAGTGATTGTTATAGCGAAATCTTCCATCATATTAAAATAATGCACTCGTAAGCTGTTTCTCGCTCAAAAATAATTTAGTTCATAATTGTTGAGTACGATTGCGAAGTGTTCTCAATCACTAACGGCGCTATACCGCGGCGCTAAAAAAGGCCTCAAAAATGAAATGCATGATGTTTAACGCAACAAATCGATTCTGGCTATGAGGGACAGCGAAGTGGAGGGGCCCGGAGTACTTCAGACCACCTTGGCTTATTTAACGTACACTGACAACCCACAACACACGGGCGTTTTTTTGTATTTCGCCTCAGTCTAAATACAGCCAACTCGGCTGAGTTCAAAGCAGCGACCTTCAAATCAGCAGCCGAATGGCAAAGCAACTGAGCCGCTCAGGTGAGTTGAAGGCAGTTAAAGCAAAAACCAATGCGACAGTAGTAATAACATCCAGGACGATGCTATTTCTGCTGCATTAGTTTCGAGAGAGAGAAAAAAAACAGCCAGCATACATTTGGCATGAACATACCCAGAAATTCTGGACGAAAGCATTTTTGAGCGGGACACCATTTATTACCGCAATTTTTTTTATATTGCCACACTGCTCACGGACGCGCGCTGCTGGTCTTCTAGGCATTCGGATTAAAAGCCCCCTTTTGTGTCGTCCTACGTTTGTCGGCGACAATATAATACATGATTTCGCTATAACAATCAATATACCTAAAGATCACTCAACGGCAGTCTTGCAGTTTTTTTTTTCTTCTATTCACGTTTTTCTAGCCTTAAAAGCGCTGCCCAATGGTTTTCTATGGCAGTCTTAACAGTGCGATGCGACCGATGGAAACAATTTAAAAGAATGATTTTGCTACATACCAGAAGACTGGATCATTACCTTCAGTATTACCGTATAACTATCTTACAAGTTTGCAATTTTTTAAAATTTTGTCCGAAATTTCTGGACTTGAAAATATCTGGCATTCAACACCATTTACCGTCCACGACGAAAATGACTGCATAAGAGAGTAAAAACTATTTATTGCTGCAGTCTCGAGTAGCACGACGTATGTACAAAACAGCAAGACGAACATTGTAAGAAGTCGGAACCGGGGTCAGTTCTTTGGCCGAAGACGTTAGAGCTTCAGGTATTAGGGAGATTTAGCATACCGGAGACTTATTTAGCATAGCGGAGACATGTGCACCGGCTTTACGTACGCCTGTTGCGCATGCGCAGAGGCCCTGCCCGGCCCCACCAATGCCACTGCGCATAAGAAGTGTAGGATAATACGTGTCGGGTGAGCTAAATCGCTTTACTAGGGACACTTAGGGTTTGGGTTTTTGGATATGGATATCTAATGTTGTCCTGTGCCTGCGCACTGGCACCCCGCTATGTCCCTGACCGGTAGCGGCAACCTATTCTAAAAGCCTCCATCGTGATCTCGGTGTCATCTCGATCAGACACGGCTGCGTGGCTTCGTGAGTCCGATGAAAGTCCTCCGGTAGCAGCAGGTGCAGGGCCGGTCCTCGAGAAAAACACGGCCTTCTGAGGGCCACTGTTTCCCGTTGACTGGCTGAGTCGGGGCGGAATACCGCTGACTAAGCCACGTGACCAGCTTCGTTGTCCCTTGCGTGTCTTTGTAGTGTGCGTGCAGCACCTGCAGCAGCGGCAGTCTGGCCTGCATCAGCCTGAAAAGAGAGAGAGAGAGAGAAAAGAAAGACTCGATTTGCGTATAGTTCGACAAAATGCGCATTAGGTGCGCTACCACTGTGTGGTCATTGTTTTAAATATGTTTTGTACTGCTTGTCGTCATTATGGTTTGTTATTGGTGATATTGCTATGTGATTAAGCGTGTTCTATTCGGTGTGTTTGGATGGCGTGAGTTATATGTCCTTTCTATCAGTCATGCACGTGGAAGAAGCTTCCCCGACGAGCGTCCTTACAGTTACACGTTGAAATTTATTCATTTACATCGTCATCCAAATCAAAAGTCCCCCCAACCTCACGTGCTACGTGGTTAAATATCCTTGACACACAATGCCCACCAATAGGGTCCGCGGTTCAGCCCCGGGGTGGCGATGCCCGCCCTCCGGCAGTATTCCTTATTTCCATCGGAGATGGCCGCCAATCAACATCGGATACATACCCTCGCCACATAGGTGATACCATCGCACAACTGGCCTTCATCTGCCCGTTCTCCAATTCTGGGAAGAGTTCGTCTGTCATCACCGCCGTCGGCCCCGCTGTGGTCTCCACCAAGGTCGGGCGGAAACTTTCGCGTATCGAACCCGCGCAAGGACATCAGTGATGGAGTCCTCACCAATTTCCGCCACATGGCGCTACCCGGGAGTACGCCGACCGCCAAATCGGCGGCCTTCACGCATGACGATCTCTCAGCAGTCTCCAATGTGCGTTAGCACATTGTTCACTTATCGCGTGATCTGCGATAAGTGATATGCGAGGTTCTTTGAAGTGCGCTGACATCGGACAGTACACGTACAGGACTCGATAGCATTTCGCCTCCGTCGAAATGCAACTGCCGCGGCCGGGATCGAACCCGGGCCTTTCGGGTCAGCAGCCACTGAGCCACTACGATGGCTACGTCTCCTTTAATCTCTCTCGATATGGCACAGGCAATAGAATATGAGACGATCTTTGGTGCATCATAACTCGATCGTTTCTTAGAGCAGCACGACCATTTTTTTTGTGACAACAAAATTCACTTAGTGGTCCATTGCAGCAGCTGTTAAAATTGGCGAGGCCTACGATGGAAGAACAGAGGTCAACGTGGACCAATGAGGACAGTTTCCAAACTCGGCAAGGCCTACTTTGGATGAGCAAAGGTCAAAGTGGGCCAATGTGGCTAGTTTTTAAAATCAGCAAGGCCTACGTTGGATGAACAGAGGTCAGGGGGGCCAATGTGGCCAGTTTTTTTAAAAATCAGTGAGGCCTACGTTGGATGAACAAAGTATAACCGGTGCCAATGTAGTAATCTTTTTTATATGGCCTAGCCGTTGTTAGGCTAATGTGCGGAATCTTGGGCCTATATCGAGAAAGCGGTGAACTGGCTTAACCTATGTTGGCATGCCGCGGGGAAGTCTGGTCCTATGTAGGGCCACTCTGAGCCAATGACTTCCCAATAATGGACCACTGTTCTGTGCTGCCTGGGACCTAGCTAGCTGTATGAGCTATTGCGTAAAAGGGAGTGTCAGAATATATACACACGCATATAATTAATTACTTGCCTGAAGAATGAAGCGACGTCGTCCTCCGTAGTCATCGCCTCGGTGAGAACACAAAGATGTTGCAGCGTAGGAACGGCTGCGAGTCCCGCTGCGAAAACGTTGTGCCTCAGCGGCATGCAGCAGGCCTTGATCTCCAGGAGGCTGAGCCTCGGATTGGCTCGCAGCATCTGGCTCAGACTTACGTGGAAGCCCGCAGTGTCCGTCGTTCCTGGCATGAAACTGTCCAGGTTTAGGAGCAGCTCCATGACACGACACTCACGCAAGAAGTCCAGCGACGTCATCCTAGCCGTGTCTCCGAGAGCCAGTCGCCGAAACTTGGCGTTGCTGCCGTGCAGCTTCCTGAAACACGCAGCGCTGAACAGGAGCGGCATCCTGCAGGTTGCGCACAGGCAGTCCCGATTGGAATCCCGCTCCGCCCAGATGTCCAGCTGCTCTAGATTCCTGCATCCCCGGGCCAGGAACCTGAGCGATTCGGCATGGTTCGCACCGCAGGGAGTGAGCGCCAGAGCACGCAGGTTAGGCAGCGTGCAAGAGACGATGTGGGACCCATCGGTGTCACAGTCGAAGTGGAACGAGGCTAGGTTCAACTCTGTGATGTTGGCCACGCACCTCCCGAAGAAGAGTTCCATTGCGTCGATGAAGAACTGACCGGAGGTCCCGGTCCCGGACAGCTGCTGTGCACACGGTGCCAATGGCACTAAGCACAGAGACGAGACAGCGCTCCAGCACTCGGGCCTCGAGGCGACTTCGGAAAGGCGTCGATGGGCTGTTTGGGAATTGGTTTCCATGGCCACCACTGCTTGCTTGACACCCGTAAGCTGCACAGTTTCCAAGTCGTCTTTGAGAACGACCAGACTGCGCGAAGGTACGGGCTGCAGCTGATAGCTCACGTTGCCGAATATGATGTCTCCGGCTGGCACAGAGCATGGTTTCCAACGGCTGGGACATCGTAGTGCTTCGGGTACCAAGGCCTGCTCACCAGTGAACTTGAATGTCAGCAAGTTCGGTCGAAGGCTAATGAAGCCGGTGCACAGTTCGGCCATCTGTAGGCGCGCTCCTACATCCCGGATGCAGTGTATGTGCAAGTGTTGCAGCCGGTAGCATCGGCGCAGGAGTACCATTAAACGCGAAACACTGAGTGGCGTAGCCACCAACTCTATATACATACTCCAGTAGCATATTCACCGGGGAGATGTTGGAGACCTGCTCGTGAAACCGGCCATAGGGTAGCGACCATTCAAGCCTCCGCACTTGGCTTAACGTGCTAGCTAGGAGCGTGAAAAGCTCGGATGGTTCGACGAGGCAGTTTACACAGTACAGCTCTTGCAGGTTATTGCAGCTGGAAAAGCAGCGTAGCAAGGCTGCGGACGAAAGTGCGATGCAGTTAGTGAAGTCCAATTTTTTCACGTGGCCGGAAATATTTGCTGCGAAAAAGGCTTCTAAAGTGCGCTCATTGGTGTCGGGAGTGAATCTAAGCTCTCGGACGGCAATATGTCCGAGGCTTGGAACAGCTTGTGCAAATGCTATCAGGGATCCGCCATCGAGAAATGAGAGTATGCTCTCCCACGCTTCAAATGGCAGGGAATCAACATACTTGGAAGAGTCGGAATCAGGCGGCATGCTGAAGAAGTCGGTGAGAACGATGTTTGATGGCGCGTTCACACTTGGACATTCGGCGGCGAGAGGAAGCGGAATCCGCGGCCGCCGAAATGCTGTCTCGTTCATACTTCCCGGCCACCGCATCGCCGCTCATCGTGTGTGTGTCGTCTGCTCACGGCGTTCACAGATGTGGCAAGAGGTTAATCGATGCTGTCTACATACCAAAACCTTATGCACGCTTGCGTACGCTAAATGCAGCTATTTTGTCGGACGTTACCACATTTCTAACATTCTCACTTTTTAAACGCTTAGTGGCGCCATCTGGTAGTTAGGATAGGAACCATTGTTGTCAACAACTCGACGCCTCTCTTCAGCCTAAAAGGGGAAGAATCGTCACCCGAAATAAAAATGAAAGCAAATTTATCGCTCAAACGTTTTCTTGCGGGCGAGATAAGACAAAGCGAAAGACCGCTGGCTCTTTTATGGCCCGTGAACGTGCTGAAAAATGCAGTAACAGCGACGAATCCAGTCCGAAGCGAGGCGTCCTGCATCGAAGGGCGCCGCCATGTTTGTCGCCGCGGGTACTCGTCTTCCTATTGGCTGACGAGATTCGGCGGATTTTTTCCAGCGGCAGAATTCGGTCCTGGACCGATCGGCCTTTCCGCTGGGTATTTCGGCGGAATCTCTGCCGCGGAAGCGGATTCCGCTCGCTCTCGCCGCCGAATGTCCAAGTGTGAACGCGCCATCAGAGCGCGAACGAGCCGCGAAAAAGCTTAGAAAAAAAGGCGGACGCCTCTGAAACCGGGAGGGGGGGGGGGGGGGGGCGACAGAACAAGAAATTCTACTCCCTAATACCGCACAGTTAAGGCAACTACGGTTCCCCGTAACTATAGTTAGCCGCGCTCACACGGCAGACGAAACTGCAGTTACGCCACCTAACCACGGTTACCCAAACCGAACTTGCTGACCACCGTTTGCTACCTTAACCGACAAGATGGCGGCGCCCGTGGCAGCAGCAACATCGAACGACTCGTCCTCCCAGAGTTGTGTCATTTGGCTTGATTCAACAACCGCGGCCCTGATACGCATCGGATACGGATCTGATACGGTAACACGCGCAACGCTCGGATATATGTTGCGATTGTAGCGGAACTGAACGCCGGGCTGCCGCCGGGACAAGGCCCATACACCAGCAAACAAGTGAAGCTGAAAATGGAAAATTTCAACAAGAAATACGGTAAGTGCGACCTTTACCGAACGATGCTCGTGCCATCGGTTTCTTGGCGCTGTTTTCATAGTGCAGCTGAACTGCTTACGTCAGCCTCCCATGTGCGACAGTAGCATGTGTTGTCGCTGGAGCAACGCGTCGATTCTCTTCGCCGTCGTCGCACAGTTCTGGAGTGTCGAAGACGATCTTGAGAATGCATTGTTGAGGCAGTAAAGAATCGAGAGTAATGTCCTCAGGCAGGAGCACCATACGCAGCACTTAGAATCTTCGCTCGTGCACGCGTGCACGGCGCTGCATGCAAACTTCGTCTTCCTCGTTACACACGTGTTGTTCGTCGTTTTTATTTGCAAATTGCGAGCTGCAGCGCTGACAGCATTGCTATATGCGTCGCTGTTTCTGGCCACCTGCTAGAGCAACAATGTAGTTAATTGAGTTTCTAGATTCATTTCATATTTCTTTACTAGGCTTCACTGTGTACTAGCAGCATTTGTGAAGTAGTATACACAGTGCAGCCTGGGAAAGATATATGAAAGAAATAAATCTAGAAATTAACCAAGTATGTTGCTAGAATGACAATAGTTGAACCATAATGCACAGTCGTGGATTCAATTGCAAAGCAGCAACTAGCAGGATGTAGTTTAGCCACATTGCAAATGTAAATTGCATGCATTAATTTCACCAGTACCTGTGCATGCTCATTAGACACATCTATGAAATTTTATTCTTGCATTGAGAATGTGTACAGTGAAGCTTAATCCACTGAGAGAAATGCTGTGATCACAGCCTTCAAATGCTTTTTTTAGCAACACATTTAATAGCTCATATCATTTTTATTTGTCCAGGCAGCTGAGACGGACAGGCACTTCAACTGAGTCGCCTCGTGTCCCATGGATCTTCTACTGGCAGCTCCAGTTTCCTCGGCTGCCTTCCCATCAACAATGATGGGCGAGTCGAGGAAAGTTTCGAGGTAATTTGTGATTTATACCATTGCGTGCAATCTGTCGTTCAGATCACTTCAGAATTCTATTGCTGCTCATTTCTCAGTGCGGAACTTATACTCATTATAAAATGCTGGCCAATAATAGATAATAAATAACAGACTCAAGCAGTTGTGTAAACCACTCCCACAAACATGGGCACTGGCCTCCACGTCTACATTTTTTTCTTGTGCTGTTGTTCTTTGTCATGAAATGTGAACCAACTAGCCAAGCAACTCCCACTGCTCGTTCATAAGTCCTTGTTTTTTTTCTAGCAATTATACATATCGGTAGTTAGCTGGTTGTCTCCCCATATACTTAATGTTACCATCCATGCCAGAGCAAAGAACGCTTTGTTGTACAGGGAGTTCAATGTGCATTGCTGGTTTAGGTTACGTCCTTTTTTTTCAGGTGGGAATCATATGTCAAGAGGCACACACTGCAGATGGATACGACTTAAGTCTCTAGTAAGATGAAGTTATGGTATGCACCAGAATTTTGGTGCCTTTATTTGTGTGATATATTAATATTGCTACTCCTGTATGACAATTCATCTTTCACACCTGTGCATATGCAGCTTCACCTTCTCTCTTGTAGATACTCATCGTCGTCCATTGATTCTATTAGCAACTGGGCTTGAATACAGTGGAGTAATACAGCAATCTGTGGATCATAAGCTGTTACTGCGAACTGTTGTTTCTCTACAGGGACACTGAAGGGAAGTAGCAAAGTAGATAATAAATTTCTAAGTGATATCTGTAATGCCCAAGTAATTCAATAAAACAAAGTAGTGGGCTAGTTGGTGATTCATACTTGGAATGAACGACAGCATAAAAAAGGACAACCACAGAAGAGAAGCTCTTTGTGTAGTGTCCTCTTCTGTGGTTGTCCTTTTTTGTGCTGTCTTCGTTCGAAGTATATAAGTAATATCTTTATTGTATTGCGTTTTTGTCTATAAGCTCTTTGTGCATGCTTTCTGTATTTATTGCCGCTTCACATAAAATACACTCTATTGCAGGTTCAGTCCTTCTTTCTGTATCATCCCATTTTTCGTGCAGTTTTTAAGCCTTGAATGATGACCAACTGACCCAGCAATCCTTCCTTTGGAACCATTGGACAGACTCAGGGGAGGGGGGGATTCAGAGTAAGCTACTCCCACAACCATGGGCATTAATGGCAATGGGGAGCGGAAATAGCACTTGCGTCTTCAAATCGCAGCGCCTTGTCGTGCCAGAGTTCGCACCTCACCTTCCATGTACTTCTGTTCAACTCAACCTCATCAGCTCGATTTACCCTTGGTCAACCATGCCCCACATGCTTGCAAATGTTTAACACGTTGCTTGTTATTGACTTTGATCAGCTTGGTATACTGTCTTGTCCAGCTGTTCATTCATTTATTTATTTGTACATACTGCAAGCCATAACTTTGGCCCAAGCAGGAGGGCACACAATTATAAAAGCCATAAAACCATTAGCCGCAACAACCACAAGTCATTTAAAGGACATAAAATCCAACATTCATCACAACACCAACACTAGGAGCCGTACAAAAATCCTCCAACTCCTTCACAAAATATTTCGAGTCACATAAACCTAAAGGAAGGCGATTGCACTCCGCAACAGTATTCAGGAAAAAACTGAACTGAACCCATTGGTTCATGTGAAAGCTGGGGCTAGGGAATGCTGATGTACATGTCTGGATCTTCATATATCTATTTAGTTATGTTCAGGAAAACAAAAATTTGAACCGCTGCCTTCTTTCCAGATTGGCCATCATAAGTTAGTGTTTTTGTCATATATATTATGGAAGCGGATGATTGCATTACATGAAGACACATTTAATATCTTTTCTGAGATGATAACATGTTGTCTTGTATGTTTCATCATTTTCAGCTCCCAGTTGTCAATGAGGCACCACACGGCTCGGAAGTGCTCCTGTCATGGGAGGACAGCCTGCCTGAAGGAAGCAGAAGAGACGACCTCGCACAACTTGCGGCCAGCTCCCCCATTTGCAGTGCCAGTGCTGCAGTACCTGTACTGCAAAGCACAGGCAGCAGCAGCGGCGACACAAACAGAGCCAGAGCTGGCTTAAGCAGCAGTGCCACAGCAGGGGCAAGCAGCAGTGCCGGTGCTGGCACAAGCGCCAAAAGAAGGGAACCCCAAAAGAGCCGCCACAAGCGACAAGGATCTGCTATAGAGCAGCTATTTGCCGTCCATAAAGGAGAAAGCGAGGCAGCAGCAAAGGCCGACAGCAAGGCACACAAAATGCGCAAGATAATAGTGCACCTCCAGAAGGAAGCGAATGCCATAAATGCAAGCATGGTGCAACTGCTAGCAAAATTTCTAGACAACAAAGAAAATAATGACTCGCTCAATAAAGAGTGATCAAAACATGTGGAATTTATTTGATATTACAGCATGTGATGAGATGAAAGATCTTTTACTGCTGAAAGTTTTGTATTGTGTTTTAAACAGTGAATTGTATTGTGCGGGCTGGCTACCGTAGTAGCTTGCAGTATTAGTTATTAACAGAGCCCATGCATACACTGCAGGGGTACACAAGTGTAATAATCAAACAAGTCTGTTGCAAGTACATTGCTGCTGCTCTCGCAGTAACACTCCACCTGCTTCTCCACTCAGAACCAATGGCTGTTGCATGTTCACCAGGAACTGTTTGCTACAAGGCTGATATCTTTCTTGCAACATAACAGTTTTTTTTTTGGGGGGGGGGGGGGGCAAGTTATAGAACAGTGGGGAATTTGGACAACAGCAAAATAGTAATGACATGAAATTGTGCACGGAAAGCGTACTTTGGTTTAACGAGTTGGGATGGGAATGTAATAAAATTTATCACACTCTAAGTCTTTCAAAGCCCTCACCATTGGGTCACATTTACGTCACATTTTTGTGTTTCCTTTGTGTGTGGATGATGTGTGCAAAAATATGAAGCTTCCAACTGTGACAGACATGATTTCGTTACCTTCAGAATAAAGTTGAATGGCGCAACGGAACAAAGACAGAAACAGCGCCACTGCTGTGTCTTCCTGTGTTTGTTCCTTTGTGCCATTCAACTTTATGATGAACCAACTAATGCCTCAGCAAGTACTTCTGCTTCCAGAAGTATGAGTGCAAGACTAAAAGCTTGTACTGCTTGACAAGGTACCAACAAGTTGCTGATTGGCAATGTGGCAAGACGATGGCCAGTTATACACGAAAATTATAAGCAAACAGCAAGTGATAGAATAGCTGCCAATACGCAGACCATGAGACACAAACAAAACAATGAAAAAGGTAGTACAATGGCAATGAAACAGCAACATAAACAGCAGTGCTCAACAAGAATGAATCATATAAAAATTGAAAGCTTATGCTGGCATTTTACTATCGTCTGTGAGCAAAACTGTTTGAAGAAAGAGATTTGTTTACATGAATTAATGAAATCTTCATTATTGGTTCATTAGAGATGGTTGCATGTAGGTGAAGGTTTGTTTGTCATAAGGAGTACTAGTAGTTGGTACGAACCACTTCGTTTTGTAGTTTAACAAGAACCAATAATTAACATTAGCTATATAATGCAAGACTATTTTCTGAAAGCCTGGCCACGACGGCGGCTTTTCAATGGAGGTGTAAAGCAACACTCGTGTACTGTGCAATGTCAGTGCATGTTAATAAACCCTCATGTGGTCGAAAATTCTGCAGCCCTTCACTACGGCATCACTCATAGCCCAAGCCGCTTTGGAATGTTAAACTCCATAAACCAAACCTATTTTATGAAGAACATGTAGGTTACTAAAATTACATTCGTTGTAACCCTCATAACCTTCACCCCAGTAGGGAGTATGCATCATGTGCGTGCAATGGTAGCCATTGAAGGTGAGCTGAACCCAGTGTCTGCTCCTTCAATAATGTGTGCGTAGCTCTGTTCAGGGCTGTTCCCTCTCGGTAGAGGTGTCCTTCTGAGCTGCTCTTGAGTTTCCCACGGACTGGGTTCTTGCTCAAGGCAAGGTGCTTGGCCAGGGCGTTCCCGATGGCCACACCTGACGTCTCTTCCCGGTTGCTTGTGCACACCGGCTGAGGCCGCCTTTCATCAGCGCTCTGCACCCCACCAAACTAGCTTGAATCACAGCGGTCACTGAGCTGCTCACAAATGTTGTACAGCACACAAGCAGCACGGATCACATAACTGACATTGTGGACGTCACACTCAAGGCCCTTCAGCACCATTCTAAAGTGCGCCTTGACACGTCCAAACGCATTTTCGACAACAGGTCTGGCACTCGGCAGCCGGTAGTTAAAGGTCTGTGAGGGGGAACCAGAGGCACCTGGAAGGGGTACAGCTTCATCAGGTGCGTCTTCAAGGGGGAAAGCTTGATCATTAAGAAGAATTGTGCCAACTCCCACACCTTCAATGAGCTATGTTTCTTGTCGGAACAGCTCACTAGCCAGAGTAGCTGGCAGTCGAGACTTCTGAAACAGTGCCGGGTCATTGTTCCTACCAGGGCTCCCAACATTCGTGCATAGGAACCTGTATGTGTGGTCGACGACAGCAAGTAGAGCGACACTGTACCACCCCTTTATGATTGTATTATTCAGCAGCTTCTTGCTTTAAGGGCCACACCTCGATATGACAGCCATCCACTGCACCGACACCTTGAGAGAAACCACAGGCTGCTGTGAATTTACACATGCTCGTAAAGCTCAGCTGGTGTTGGGAAATGCACAAATCGTGCTTTCAACTACTCCACTACCACGCCGCAAAATTCGTGGAATAATAAATTAACGCAGTGACTGCTGTGAATTTACACATGTGCTCGTGAAGCTCAGCTGGTGTTGGGAAATGAACAAATCGTGCTTCCAACTGCTCCACAAACACGCTGCAAAATTCGTGAAATATTAAATTAACTGACGCAGTGCTCACGTCAAAAAAGTTGGCAGCAGCCCGCTCTTCTGCTGATGCTGCGAGGCGGTACAAGCCGATCGCCACGCGTTTCTCCAGTGGAATCGCTTTCCGCATGTTGTTATCTTGCCGGCTCATGCTTCCACAAACAGCCACCATGTACCGGAATGTGCCGCGGTTGATCCGAAAGTTTTCTCGGAGTCCGCTGTCCGGAAGGTGCGGAAGCGTGGTCTCGTACCACGAGTCTGGGCGCGGGTACGCCGACAGATTTCGCTCACGGACGGACAGGTGCGCCGCCGCCAACAAAAAGAGCTTCGGCCGCCCCCGGTGTCACTTCCTCGTCTCTTCCACCATGGCAATTTCAGCGCTCAGCGCCAGCATCTGTACGCGCAGGCGTTGTAGCGCTGCCTGATGCGCCACGAACGCAGCCCAAAATTGAGCGTCGCCCTCGTTCACGACAGGCCTGCTAAAGGCCAACATAGGCTTGACACACAAGACGTCCGAAGGATCTTAACTACACAAGCACAGCACTCACTGTGAAAGAAAAGCCACGAAAATAAACAACGATAGCAGTGAGCAGCGATGCGTCGCTAGCGAGCAGTCACGGGGAAGAGGCTAAAGTAGCCAAAGTAGAACGCGCAGTCGGCTACGAAGTCGACCTCGATCATTGTTTAGAACTTTTTAGATTTCGGCTAACGACAACCACAAGCACAAAGAAAAAAGTTTTTAAGCAGGCCTTAGCACAAGAAACAACGTTTTTCCTCTTATGTGTTCTTTTCAACGTAGCCCTGTTTAATAATACGCCTCAGTGGGCGACGTTTTAACTTCAATGAGGTATCACATGATCTGTTTCGTCGCACTAACCGAGATGGCTAAACTGTGTGTAAGCGCGGCGAACTGCAGTTAACTCTAACCGCGGTTAACTGCCTTAACTGCAGTTAAGCTTAACCACGGTTAAGGCAGCCCGTGTAAAGAGGGTAAGAAGAACCCTATGCATCCTAGCGGATTGTCAAGAAGGAAGGAGCGAAATGAACTCGGGGATTTCAGGTCACGAACTGAGAGGCTAAGAACCTCTCCTACCGGAGCTAACAAAGAGGAGAGGGAAAAAAACTGGAGAGAAGGAAGAGAGGGTTTGAACTAAAGCGTTTCAAGATTGCGCTACAAGATGTCCTCGCGCGTGAGTTACCAGCGCACCCTTCTTATCATACACTGTTGGGCGAGTTCCCTGGACATTTTTTTACTAGAAGGCGTCGAATGGGAAAGTGCACACAAAGAAAATACAGACTCGACACACACGCCGACGCATTATCGACTGACAATTTATCTCTTGTTGGGGCACGCAAAGTTTCTGCGTGCAAGGCATAAGCACCCTGAAGAATCTCAACAAACTACCACAAGCAAGAAGCACGCGATACCGTAACCATTTCTGTTAATTCTTGTCCGTTTACGCACTTGTCCCGGAGCACACCAGCTTCTTTGCAGATAGAGACATTGATGGTCTATTAAGTCAGGAAATGGCACGCTTTTTTGGAATCTCCAAGGCCCCTATATATACATTTATGTATGCAGTATGTATGTATGCATGTATGTATGCATGTATGTATGTATGCATGTATGTACGTATGCATGTATGCATGCATGTATGTATGCATGTATGCATGTATGTATACATGTATGCATGTATGCATGTATGTATGTATGTATGTATGTATGTATGTATGTATGTATGTATGTATGTATGTATGTATGTATGTATGTATGTATGTATGTATGTATGTATGTATGTATGTATGTATGTATGTATGTATGTATGTATGTATGTATGTGTGCGTGTGTGATTTGATCATCATTCGTGCTTAAAAACTCGGCGTGTTTTCGAAGCCTGGCACGCACTAATTTTTCTTACAGTGACCTCCTAGATGGCCCGAAATCTTATTTGAGCACCAATATACGACAACAGTCGGTACACAAGGCTGCATATGTACAAGATACCAAACAGGAAGCCACAATACAACCTTCCGAGCTAAGCGACATCTCTCGACAAGCCGTGCTCTTTGCTTCACGTACCCCGGAAAAAGTAAAAAAAAATGGAGGCTAAGGAGGTAGTGAAGTAATCCCCTCTCCCACACAAGGTGTCCAGGGAAATGGTGCAGCTGCATCGCGGTAGAGGGTGGGAGGACAGGGACGCC
The DNA here is from genome assembly GCA_030143305.2 of Amblyomma americanum. Taxonomy (NCBI): domain Eukaryota; kingdom Metazoa; phylum Arthropoda; class Arachnida; order Ixodida; family Ixodidae; genus Amblyomma; species Amblyomma americanum. Next base: position 24,128 of record JARKHS020007536.1, read on the forward strand.
TGTATTGGTGACTTTGAAGTCGTGACTCTAGCTTTCGTGTTTGGACAAAAACGGGCTGTCCCTAAACTTTATCCTGATGAGCAAGCAGAACGTTGCAATCATTAATTATACACGTCATCCTACATGCTCAGGCAATGTTTACATTTCTTGCCACTTATTTCTCCCTATTAATTTTGATGTTGTACGTCTAACCATCCTTCGCTTTTTTTCGCAGTTTCGATTACGAAGTCACCGAAGACGGGGGTAGTAGTAGTGGTTTTATTAAATAATAATAAAAAAGGAAGGAAAAAAGATTTTTGCTAGCCCCGGCATCTGCCATCGGTACTGAACGTGTGCCTTTTTGTTAGGCCTCGTGCATGTTCGATCCTTGGTGCTAGCGACGGACCCGCTTTCAATGAGCAAGAACGGCACCCCCTTCGTGGCGGTGCTGTTAAGCTGCCGACAATGAATTCGGAATGTCCACACGAGGGGAGGTTTCTGTGTGTTTGCATGACCCCCTTGAAAGGATACCTTCCAGGCAGCTCGGCGAAGTCCGGCGAGGTTCCCTTCTATCATGTCTAAGAAAATTAACGAGGCGGGAAATGAGCGGCAGTCTTACAGCAGCAAATGGAAGGCATTATGGGAAAGAGGACCTCACGTGACAAGAAAGCGGTAGCTCCTAGCCGGGTTTCGCTATCGCTCGCAGTGCAGTGTCCCGGCGCTCCCGCCTGTGCTTGAAATTTGAGACGCATCTCGGAGCGTGCGCGTTCACTAAAAAACACCACGGATCAAGCTGGCTTGCAGTCTGGTGACTATCAAGGGCCTGATTGCAAACATTCCAGATAGGAGAGAGGAGACGGCGGTGTCATACGAGAAAAGCTTGCGTGACGTCACGCTTCCTATTAGTCATGGAGGAAGGAAAGAAAAGATGCTCCTAGTTTTAGAGCGAGAGATTACTCCTCAAGGTACACTTCTGATTTCGAAGCTTCACATTCTTCCGATGCGTAGAAAATGTATCTTTTAAAGCGTTTCCATCGATCGCGTCGAACATTTAAGACTGCCATAGAAAACCAATGGGGAATGCTTTCTACGATAGCAAAAACGTAAATAGAAAAAAATACAAGACTGCCGTCGGGTGATCCGCGGATATAGTGATTGTTATCCATCATATTAAAATAATGCACTCGTAACTGTTTCCCGCTCAAAAATGATTTAGTCTAGGAGTATGCTTGCGAAATGTTCTCATTCACTAACGGCGCTATACCGCGGCGCAAAAGAAGGCCTCAAGAATGAAATGTGTGATGTTTAACGTAACAAATCGATTCTGGCTATGAGGGACAGCGAAGTGGAGGGGCCCGGAGGACTTCAGACCACCTTGGCTTATTTAACGTACACTGACAACCCACAACACACGGGCGTTTTTTTTTTGTATTTCGCCTCAGTCTAAATACAGCCAACTCGGCTGAGTTCGAAGCAGCGACCTTCAAATCAGCAGCCGAATGCCAAAGCAACTGAGCCGCTCAGGTGAGTTGAAGGCAGTTAAAGCAGCAACCAATGCGACAGTAGTAATAACATCCAGGACGATGCTACTTCTGCTGCATTAGTTTCGAGATAAAAAAAGAAAGCAGCCAGCATACATTTGGCATGAACATACCCAGAAATTCTGGACGAAAGCATTTTGAGCGGGAGACCATTTATTACGGCAATTTTTTTTTCATATAATGCAAGATTTCCCTATAACAATCAATATACCTAAAGATCACTCAACGGCAGTCTTGCAGTTTTTTTTCTATTCACGTTTTTCTAACATCAAAAGCGTTCTCCAACGGTTTTTTATCGCAGTCTTAACTGTGCGATGCGACCGATGGAAACAATTTAAAAGAATAATTTTGCTAGATATCAGAAGCATTGACCATTACCTTCAATATTACTGTAAAACTATCTTACAAGTTTGCAATTTTTTTTAATTTTGTCCGAAATTTCTGGACTTGAAAATATCTGGCATTCAAGACAATTTACCGTCCTCGACGAAAATGACTGCATAAGAGAGTAAAAACTGTATTTATTGCTGCAGTCTCGAGTAGCACAACGTATGTACAAAACAGCAAGACGAACATTGTAAGAAGTCGGAACCGGGGTCAGTTCTTTGGCCGAAGCCGTTAGAGCTTCAGATATTAGGGAGGTTTAGCATAGCGGAGACTTATTTAGCATAGCGGAGACATGTGCACCGGCTTTACGTACGCCTGTTGCGCATGCGCAGTGGCCCTGCCCGGCCCCACCAATGCCACTGCGCATAAGCAGTGTAGGATAATACGTGTCGGGTGAGCTGAATCGCTTTATTAGGGACATTTAGGGTTTGGATTTCTGGATATGGATATCCAGTGTTGTCCTGTGCCTGCGCATTGGCACCCCGCTTGGCCCCTAACGGGTAGCGGCAACCTATTCTAAAAGCCTCCACTGTGATCTCGGTGTCATCTCGACCAGACACGGCTGCGTGGCTTCGTGAGTCCGATGAAAGTCCTCCGGTAGCAGCAGGTGCAGGGCCGGTCCTCGAGAAAAACACCGCCTTCTGAGGGCCACTGTTTCCCGTTGACTGGCTGAGTCGGGGCTGCATAACGCTGACGAAGCCACGTGACCAGCTTCGTTGTCCCTTGCGTGTCTTTGTAGTGTGCGTGCAGCACCTGCAGCAGCGGCAGTCTGGCCTGCATCAGCCTGAAAAGAGAGAGAGAAAAGAAAGACTCGATTTGCGTATAGTTCGACAAAATGCGCATTAGGTGCGCTACCACTGTGTGGTCATTGTTTTAAATATGTTTTGTACTGCTTGTCGTCATTATGGTTTGTTATTGGTGATATTGCTATGTGATTAAGCGTGTTCTATTCGGTGTGTTTGGATGGCGTGAGTTATATGTCCTTTCTATCAGTCATGCACGTGGAAGAAGCTTTCCTGACTAGCGTCCTTACAGTTACGCGTTGAAATGTATTCGTTCACATCACCCTCCGAATCAAAAGTACTCCCTCCCTAATCCATACATGCTACGCGGTTAAATACCCTTCACGCAAAATTCCCACCAATAGGGTCCGATCTTTAGCCCCATGGGCGGCCACGCCAGCCCTCCGGCAATGTTCCTTCTGTCTATCGGAGATGGCCGCAAATTAACATCGGATACACACATTCGCCACTTGAGTGATACCGTGAGGACATCAGTGCTGGAGTCCTTTCCGATTTCCGCCACATGGCGCAACCCGGGACCAAGCCAGCGGCCTTCACGCATGCCGATCGAACCGCACCCCAACCCCACACGCGAGGGGTTGTCGAACTGCGCGACACCAGCGCTGATCCTTTTAGACTCTGGCGATGACCCTCCACTCTGCACTTGCCGGCTCCACGTGCCGATGGCCTCCAACTGACTCCGAACACTACAGCTGCTGCGCTCTCGCGTCGTGCCGCCGCGTCTTCTGCTGACCACCCGTAGCCGAGGGGGAACATTCTTCCATTGTACAGAGGCTGGCTCCAGGAAACCGCTCATTTCCTGTCCTCAGGCAACACCCTCTAAATACTTTCCTCAGGCGACCTTGGGGTAGCCATCGAGCGTAGCGGCTTGGTTGAAGCTCAGCAGATACATTACAGAATGTGTTTTAGATTCGTTACATGCATCCATATCAGTGACAGCTCTCGCGTTCTGCAGTCGACGCTGTTGTGAGCACAAAACCAGGTGGATGGATGATAATGACGTTACCCTTTGTATCGGGCGGCCGCTTGCGCCACCTAGCCAATTATTTCTCGCTTGTTAATTTTTGCCCTCCTTTGGCTTTTAAAATGTATAGTTTGACTATCTTTTCCTCTCCAGATTCACCCCTCCCTTGACTTCTACCAATCTTCTAACCTTCGTCAATGCCACCCTTCTCTCATCCACTCGCCCGTCCTCCCTAACAAATCCCAGCGCTCAGTTGCTGTGCCTTCGGGGAGCGCGGGACGAAGTTGTGCGCACCTCAAAACCAGGTGCTCTATGGTATCCGTTCCGCTCTACAGGTAGCGCACAAAATATCTTAATGTGGACCTGTACATTTTCGTTCTCAAAACCACTGCCCTAGCTTCAAAAAACAATGATCTGCCGCCCCGCGAGTTATCAAATAACTGCTCTTTATTAAATGCCCTGTTTTCGTGCCCTCTATATACCCAGCACTGATTTACCCTGCATTCTTTCCTTCCACATCTTTCCTTCTATCTCCTTTACTCCCGCTTTCGCACTAGTATTTCGCTGAGCCCCATCCTTCAGGTGTAGGTACTTCGTTCTTAGCTTTCAGGCTTTCTTCGTACAGTTTGTGCTAATACTTTTCCTGCATTTGAGTTAATCACTGATAACATGCAGTCTATGGCCCATCTGGGCACGTTGCCAGCTGCCGCAAGCCAGTTTCAAACATACAAACATCACCGAAATCAGTGAGTGAGGGTTTTTTAGCGAAACTACCGGCACCTCTTTCTATCTTCTTCCACTGCCACTTTGCTCGGTCGTCCACCGAGATGTGGTTAATTTTTTTTAGGAAACAAAATGGCGCAGTAATTGTATCAATGTAATTGTATCCCCCTTGTTAATTTTTCCCTTCATTTCGCTTTTAAAAATGTCTAGTTTGACTATCTTTTCCTCTCCAGATTCACCCCTCCCTTGACTTCTTCTACCAATCTTCTAACCTCCCCTTCGTCAATGCCACTCTTCTCTCATCCACTCGCCCGTCCCCCCTAACAAATCCCAGCGCTCAGTTGCTGTGCCCTCGAGGAGGGCGGGACGAAGTTGTGCGCACAGCTCTATGGTATCTGTTCCGCTCTACAGGTAGCGCACAAAATATCTTAATGTGGACCTGTACATTTTCGATCTCAAAACCACTGCCCTAGCTTCAAAAAACAATGATCTGCCGCCCCGCGAGTTATCAAATAACTGCTCTTTATTAAATGCCCTGTTTTCGTGCCCTCTATATACCCAGCACTGATTTACCCTGCATTCTTTCCTTCCACATCTTTCCTTCTATCTCCTTTACCTCCGCTTTCACACTAGTATTTCGCTGGGCCCCATCACTCACCTGTAGGTACTTCGTTCTTGGCTAAATGTTTTTCAGGGGATCCCAAGCGCAGCCGTATGGCTGCGCTCGGGTGGATGTCAATGAGTAATTACTCCCTTATTACAAATATACTCCAGCTTGGGAGGAATCCCCTAAAAAAACATTTGACCAGCACTGTTCCCACTTCGAGTTCGCCCTACCTTATATAAGCTTGCCGTCCCGGTTAGCTCAGTTGGTAGAGCGACTGATCCGGTGAAGCGGTGATCCCGTGTTTGAATCCCGCACAAGGACAAATTTTTCAACTGCCGAGTTTCGAAGAAAGCTGTATAACTTTCCTTTATAGCCGCATGGCTGTGCTCGGGTGGATGTCAATAAGTAATTACTCCGTTATTACTTCGTTCTTAGCATTCGGGTTTTCTTCGTCCATTTTGTGCTAATACTTTTATGTATAGATACTTGTACACCTGTTTTCGACCACCTTGTTTCCTGATATTGAGTTACTCTGATCACGTGTAGTCTATGACCCATCTCCTGGACACGTTGCCAGCTTCCGCAAGCAGGCTGCAGACATACAAACATCACCGAAATCAGTGAGTTATGTTTGTTGTTGCTGTTGCCTCAAATACGATGGCACATACCCACGGTGGGGTATTGGCCAGGGTTTGGTGAAGATTCAAACAGGGAAAATCTCATCCAGGTTTATCTCAAGCGGCTCATAAATTGAGGGGACTCAGAGAAAAAGAGTGAGAGAGTGAGTGTTTAGTGAAACCCTCAGTGAGTAAATGTTTAGTGAAACTACCGGCACCTCTTTCCATCTTCTTCCACTGCCACTTTCCTCGGGTGTCCACCGAGATATGGTTAATTTTTTAGGAAAGAAAATGGCGGAGTAATTGTATCAATTTTTGTTTGTTATGTACGTATTTACAATGACATGCTGAGAACGTGGGTTCGATCCCGGCCGCGGCGGTCCCATTTCGACGGTGCCGAAATCTTAGAGCCCTAGTCCTTGTACTATGCGATGTCAGTGAACCTTAAAAGAACCCGTGGTAGATTGTATCCTGAACCTTCCACTACAGTGTTCCTCATAGCCTGTGCCGCTTTGGGACGTTAAGCCCTATAGACCAGACCAAACCTTACCAAAACATTGAAGACGTAAAATTGACATGCTACGCTGCGCAGAAGTAAGCGCGGAGGGAAGAAACAGTCATTTGAGAAAATCGTTGGAGGACCCCTGTGCTGAGCTCATGAGTTTACGCGATAGCGTACTCAGTTTGTTGCGTCACCTGATGCCAATGCGACGATTTAGAATTTTTTTACAAGATTCTTTTATTAGGACGACGATATACATCGATACTCAGCATCAGCAAACACTGGCTTTTCATTCTGGGCAGTTTGACACCTTTGAAGAAATCTTGCTTTTTTTCAGTTCAATTAATAGATCAACTAAAGACTAAATTTTCTTAATTAGCGTCATAAAGCAATGGCCTTTTCATTGAGCATTTTCACACATTTGAACCCATCTTTTCTAAACGTCTCATTTCTTTAATTAATCAGATACTTACAATGGTTTCATTAACTTGTCATCGCCTATTACAAACCAATCAATAATCAATCGCTAGAACTACAAATTACAATGATACGGTTTTTTTACGTAGCCACCAAATGTTTCCGACACGATATGCCAACTCTAACTACGCCGACGGCTTTTCGACCGACCGAGCTTAAAAGGGAGAGTCAGAATATATACACACGCATATAATTCATTGCTTGCCTGAAGAATGAAGCGACGTCGTCCTCCGTAGTCGACGCCTCGGTGAGAACGCAGAGATGTTGCAGCGTAGGAATGGCTGCGAGTCCCGCTGCGAATACGTTGTGCCTCAGCGGCATGCAGCAGGCCTTGATCTCCAGGAGGCTGAGCCTCGGATTGGCTCGCAGCATGCGGCTCAGACTTACGTGGAAGCTCGCAGTGTCCGTCGTTCCTGGCATGAAACTGTCCAGGTTTAGGAGCAGCTCCATGACACGACACTCACGCAAGAAGTCCAGCGACGTCATCCTAGCCGTGTCTCCGAGAGCCAGTCGCCGAAACTTGGCGCTGCTGCCGTGCAGCTTCCTGAAACACGCAGCGCTGAACAGGAGCGGCATCCTGCAGCTTGCGCACAGGCAGTCCCGATTGGAATCCCGCTCCGCCCAGATGTCCAGCTGCTCTAGATTCCTGCATCCTCGGGCCAGGAACCTGAGGGATTCGGCATGGTTCGCACCGCAGGGAGCGAGCGCCAGAGCACGCAGGTGAGGCAGCGTGGAAGAGACGATCTGGGACCCATCGGTGTCACAGTCGAAGTGGAACGAGGCTAGGTTCAACTCTGTGATGTTGGCCACGCACCTCCTGAAGAAGAGTTCCATTGCGTCGATGAAGAACTGACCGGAGGTCCCGGTCCCGGACAGCTGCTGTGCACACGGTGCCAATGGCACTAAGCACAGAGACGAGACAGCGCTCCAGCACTCGGGCCTCGAGGCGACTTCGGAAAGGCGTCGATGGGCTGTTTGGGAATTGGTTTCCATGGCCACCACTGCTTGCTTGACACCTGTAAGGTGCACAGTTTCCATGTCGTCTTTGAGAACGACCAGACTGCGCGAAGGTACGGGCTGCAGCTGATAGCTCACGTTGCCGAATATAATGTCTCCGGCTGGCACAGAGCATGGTTTCCAACGGCTGGGACATCGCAGTGCTTCGGGTACCAAGGCCTGATCACCAGTGAACTTGAATGTCAGCAAGTTCGGTCGAAGGCTAATGAAGCCGGTGCACAGTTCGGCCATCTGTAGGCGCGCTCCTGCATCCCGGATGCAGTGTATGTGCAAGTGTTGCAGCCGGTAGCATCGGCACAGGAGTACCATTAAACGCGAAACACTGAGTGGCGTAGCCACCAACTCTATATACATAACCTTCAGTCGCATATTCGCCGGGGGGTTGTTGGAGTCCTGCTCGTGAAACCAGCCATAGGGTAGCGACCATTCAAGCCTCCGCACTTGGCTTAACGTGCTAGCTAGGAGCGTGAAAAGCTCGGATGGTTCGACGAGGCAGTTTACACAGTATAGCTCTTGCAGGTTATTGCAGCTGGTTTTGCAGCGTAGCAAGGCTGCGGACGAAAGTGCGATGCAGCTAGTGAAGTCCAATTTTTTTACGTGGCCGGAAATATTTGCTGCGAAAAAGGCTTCTAAAGTGCGCTCATCGGTGTCGGGAGTGAATCTAAGCTCTCGGACAAGGCGTTCCTGGAGGGCAATATGTCCGAGGCTTGGAACAGCTTGTGCAAATGCTATCAGGGATCCGCCATCGAGAAATGAGAGTATGCTCTCCCACGCTTCAAATGGCAGGGAATCAACATACTTGGAAGAGTCGGAATCGAGCGGCATGCTGAAGAAGTCGGTGAGAACGATGTTTCTCTCAGAGCGCGAACGAGCCGCGAAAGAGCTTAGAAAAAAAAGACGGACGCCTCTGAAACCAGTGGGGGGGGGGGGGGAGACAGAACAAGAAATTCTACTCCCTAAGAAGAACCCTATGCATCCTAGCGGATTGTCAAGAAGGAAGGAACGAAATGAACTCGGGGATTTCAGCTCACGAACTGAGAGGCTAAGAACCTCTCCTACCGGAGCTAACAAAGAGGAGAGGGAAAAAAACTGGAGAGAAGGAAGAGAGGGTTTGGACTAAAGCGTTTCAAGATTGCGCTACAAGATGTCCTCGCGCGTGAGTTACCAGCGCACCCTTCTTATCATACACTGTTGGGCGAGTTCCCTGGACATTTTTTTTACTAGAAGGCGTCGAATGCGAAAGGGCACACAAAGAAAATACTCGACACACACGCCGACGCATTATCGACTGACAATTTATCTCTTGTTGGGGCACGCAAAGTTTCCGCGTGCAAGGCATAAGCCCCCAGAAAAATCTCAACAAACTGCCACAAGCAAGAAGGACGCGATACCGTAACTATTTCTGTTAATTCTTGTCCATTTACGAACTTGTCCCGGAGCACACCAGCTCCTTTGCAGATAGAGACATTGGATGGTCTATTAAGTCAGGAAACGGCACGCTTTTTTGGAATCTCCAAGGCCCATATATATATATATATATATATATATATATATATATATATATATATATATATATATATATATATATATATATATATATATATATATATATATATATATATATATATATCGAAACCAAGGTGCATAGGGGAACGTTATTATTTTTTTAATGTGTTGTGCTTATCAGTGGGATAATATTACTTAGATTAATAAATCGCTTTAAGAAAATTACCTATAAAAGAGCACCGGACGCGATATTCGGAGGTCGTGGGTTCGGATCCCACCGGCGGTATGGTTGTTTTTTCTGCTGCTTTATAAGTAATTTTCTTACAGCGATTTATTAATCTAAGTAATATTATCCAACTGATAAGCACAACACATTAAAAAAATAATAATAATAACGTTCCCCTATGCACCTTGGTTTCGGTGACTGTTGGCTCCCTTCACAAGTTTGTCAAACGGGCCCCTCATTTACCTATATATATATATATATATATATATATATATATATATATATATATATATATATATATATATATATATATTGTTACGTGCTTTGCACGCACGGGGGTTTATTCAAAGAGGGGACCGGTCGAAGCAGGATGGAAGCAGGAAGCCTAGCAGCGTCCTTCAGCTCTCTCTTTTTCTTCCTCTTTCCCCGCGGGTCAGTCCTTCATCTTCTGCTTCTTCCGTCGAGGTTCTGTGTAAGCACGTTGCATTTCCCTCCTCGCAGACGATGCCCGTCGGGCGAGTTAAACAGACCGTCTGGGATGGAATCGCTTGAGGCGGGCTACATGCACCACCTGAGATTGGCGTGACCGTCGACCACTAGCAGTTAGTCGTGCTATAACGTAATCAACGTCACTTATGCACTCCAACACAACAAATGGTCCAGTGTAGTGGGATAGCAGTTTCTGACACAGACCACGCTTGCGTAGAGGGGTCCACAACCACACAATGTCACCAGGAACATAAGAAACTTCTTGGTGTTGGACGTCGTAGCGGTTCTTGGAACGCTCTTGCGAAGATAAAATTCGAACGCGGGCAAGCTGGCGAGCTTCTTCAGCTCTGCAGAGTGTGGTCGCAAGAGAAGGTTCATCGTGGATGAAAAATGGTAGCATGGTGTCAAGGCCGCAGCGAGGCGAGCGAGCATAGAGCAGGTAAAAGGGGCTGTAGCCAGTTGTCTCATGTTGCGCGGTGTTGTACGCATGAGTGATGAACGGGAGTACGCCATCCCAGTCCTTATGATCTGCAGCGACGTACATGGCAAGCATGGTGGTGAGCGTACGATTAGTGCGTTCTACCACACCGTTCGTTTGGGGATGATATGGCGTGGAGTGGCGAAAACTGCAGCTGCTGAGGCGGAGAAGTTCTTCAACAACGTCCGCTGTAAATTGACGTCCACGGTCGCTAATGAGAACTGCAGGAGGGCCGTGCCGAAGAATGACGAATCGAAGTAAGAAGTTAGATACTTCAGACGCAGTAGCAACTGGTATCGCGGCTGTCTCACAATAACGGGTTAAGTGGTCTACGCACACAAGAATCCATCGATTTCCTTTAGAGGATCGTGGGAAAGGTCCAAGGAGGTCAATGCCAACTTGCTCAAACGGGGCTGTTGGAGGTGTGATTGGCCGCAATTTGCCCGGTGGACTTGAAGTCGGCAGCTTAAAGCGCTGGCATTGCACACAGCTGGCTACATAGTGCTGGATGGTTGAACGCATGTTAGGCCAGTAAAATCGTTGTTGTGTGCGGTGGAGTGTGCGTGTCACTCCCAAGTGCCCAGACGTGGCGTCGTCGTGCATCATTTCAAGAACTGTGATGCGTAGGCTTTCGGGTACGACAAGAAGCATGCGTGCTCCTCCAGAAGCGAAATTCTTCTTATAAAGCAAACCGTCGCGAATGCAAAAAGTATTCTTTACAGAATCTTGAGCGGCATCAAACAAAGAGGTTAATGTTTGGTCCTTGCGTTGCTCAGTTCGAAAAACTTGAAGATCGGGGAAGGCTTGTGAAAGTGACGACAAGTATTCATCAAAGTTGTCTGCGTCGTCCTCAGTCGTTAGAAGCGGCAAACGGGAAAGACAATCGGCATCTGAGTGTTTACGGCCGCTTTTATGCACAACAGTGAAATTAAATTCTTGTAGGCGCAAAGCCCATCGAGCAAGCCGGCCACAGGGGTCACGAAGACTCACTAGCCAGCAAAGCGAGTGGTGGTCGGTCACGACGGTGAAAGCATTCCCGTACAGATAGGAGCGGAAGCGCTGTACAGCGAAAACAACGGCGAGACATTCTTGCTCAGTAACCGTGTAATTTCTTTCGCTCTTACTCAACGAACGGCTGGCATATGCTACCACGTGCTGATCGTGACCATGGCGTTGTATAAGTACAGCGCCGATACCGATACCACTTGCATCAGTGTGCACTTCAATTGGTGCAGATGGGCAGAAGTGGCGTAGGATGGGGCCCGAGGTCAAGAGAAATTTCAGATGCCGGAAAGCTGCGTCACATTCGCTGGTCCAATTGAACGGTGCATCTTTATGCAGCAAACACGTGAGTGGGTAAGCGATGTCCGCAAACCTAGCTATAAAGCGTCGAAAGTACGAGCAGAGCCCTAAAAAACTCTGCAGCTCTTTCACTGATTGAGGCACCGTAAAACTTTTGACAGCTTCAATTTTCTTTGGATCTGGTCGAACACCTTCTTTATCAACTAAATGACCAAGAACAATTGTTTCACGGTTCCCAAAATGACATTTCTTGGAATTGAGGATAAGGCCAGCTCGTTCCATGCAATCAAGCACAATATCCAGACGGCGGTTGTGCTCACTAAACGTTTTGCCAAAAATTACAACGTCGTCCAGATATTGTGCTTGATTGCATGGAACGAGCTGGCCTTATCCTCAATTCCAAGAAATGTCATTTTGGGAACCGTGAAACAGCGTGAAACAGCCTAGCAGCGTCCTTCAGCTCTCTCTTTTTCTTCCTCTTTCTCCGCGGGTCAGTCCTTCATCTTCTGCTTCTTCCGTCGAGGTTCTGTGTAAGCACGTTGCAATATATATATATATATATATATATATATATATATATAATATATATATATATATATATATATATATATATATATATATATATATATATATATATATATATATATATATATATATAAATAAAGCTAAATGAGGGGCCCGTTTGACAAACTATATATATATATATATATATATATATATATATATATATATATATATATATATATATATATATATATATATATATATATATATATATGTATATATATGTTTGACTATATATGTGTGTGTGTATCTGTGCCTGTGCCTCTGTCTGTCTGCGTGCTTGCGTGTGTGCGTGTGTGCCTGTGCCTCTGTCTGTCTGCGTGCTTGCGTGTGTGCCTGTGCCTCTGTCTGCGTGCTTGCGTGTGTGTGCGTGTGTGCCTGTGCCTCTGTCTGTCTGCGTGCTTGCGTGTGTGTGTGCGTGTGTGCCTGTGCCTCTGTCTGTCTGCGTGCTTGCGTGTGTGTGTGTGTGTGCGTGTGTGCCTGTGCCTCTGTCTGTCTGCGTGCGTGTGTGTGTGTGTGCGTGTGTGCCTGTGCCTCTGTCTGTCTGCGTGCTTGCGTGTGTGTGCGTGTGTGCCTGTGCCTCTGTCTGTCTGCGTGCTTGCGTGTGTGTGCGTGTGTGCCTGTGCCTCTGTCTGTCTGCGTGCTTGCGTGTGTGTGCGCGCGCGCGTGTGCCTCTGTCTGTCTGCGTGCTTGCGTGTGTGTGCGCGCGCGCGTGTGCCTCTGTCTGTCTGCGTGCTTGCGTGTGTGTGCGCGCGCGCGCGTGTGCCTCTGTCTGTCTGCGTGCTTGCGTGTGTGTGCGCGCGCGCGTGTGCCTCTGTCTGTCTGCGTGCTTGCGTGTGTGTGCGCGCGCGCGTGTGCCTCTGTCTGTCTGCGTGCTTGCGTGTGTGTGCGCGCGCGCGTGTGCCTCTGTCTGTCTGCGTGCTTGCGTGTGTGTGCGCGCGCGCGTGTGCCTCTGTCTGTCTGCGTGCTTGCGTGTGTGTGCGCGCGCGCGTGTGCCTCTGTCTGTCTGCGTGCTTGCGTGTGTGTGCGTGTGTGCCTGTGCCTCTGTCTGTGTGTGTGTGTGTGTGTGTGTGTGTGTGTGTGTGTGTGTGCGTGTGTGTGTGTGTGTGTGTGTGTGTGTGTGTGTGTGTGTGTGTGTGTGTGTGTGTGTGTGTGTGTGTGTGTGTGTGTGTGTGTGTGTGTGTGTGTGTGTGTGTGTGTGTGCCTCTGTCTGCGTGCTTGCGTGTGCCTGTGCCTGCGTGCTTGCGTGTGCCTCTGTGCCTGTGTGTGTGTGCCTCTGTGTGTGTTTCAATCATCATTCGTGCTTAAAAACTCGGCGTGTTTTCGAAGCCTGGCACGCACTAATTTTTCTTACAGTGACCTCCTAGATGGCCCGAAATATTATTTGAGCACCAATATACGACAACAGTCGGTACACAAGGCTGCATATGTACAAGATACAAAACAGGAAGCCACAATACAACCTTTCGAGCTAAGCGACATCTCTCGACAAGCCGTGCTCTTTGCTTCACGTACCCCGGAAAAAGTAAAAAAAAATGGAGGTTAGGAGGTAGTGAAGTAGTCCCCTCTTCCACACAAGGTGTCCGGGGAGGTGGTGCAGGTGCATCGCGGTAGTGGGTGGGAGGACAGGGACGCCTGTTTTGGTGACGTTGAAGTCGTGGCTCTAGCTTTCGTGTTTGGACAAAAACGGGCTGTCCCTAAACTTTATCCTGACGAGCAAGCAGAACGTTGCTATCATTAATTATACACGTCATCCTACATGCTCAGGCAATGTTTACATTTCTTGCCACTTATTTCTCCCTATTAATTTTGATGTTTTACGTCTAACCATCCTTCGCTTTTTTCGCAGTTTAGATTACGAAGTCACCGAAGACTGGGGTAGTAGTAGTGGTTTTATTAAATAATAATAAGAAAGGAAGGAAAAAAGATTTTTGCTAGAACCGGCATCTGCCATCGGTACTGAACGTGTGCCTTTTTGTTAGGCCTCGTGCATGTTCGATCCTTGGTGCTAGCGACGGACCCGCTTTCAATGAGCAAGAACGGCACCCCCTTCGTGGCGGTGCTGTTAAGCCGCCGACAATGAATTCGGAATGTCCACACGAGGGGAGGTTTTTGTGTGTTTGCATGGCTCCCTTGAAAGGAAAGCTTCCAGACAGCTCTGCGAAGTCCGGCGAGGTTCCTCCTTCTTTCATGTCTAAGAAAATTAACGAGGCGGGAAATGAGCGGCAGTCTTACAGTAGCAAATGGAAGGCATTATGGGAAAGGGGACCTCACGTGACAAGAAAGCGGTAGCTCCTAGCCGGGTTTCGCTATCGCTCGCAGTGCAGTGTCCCGGCGCTCCCGCCTGTGCTTGAAATTTGAGACGCATCTCGGAGCGTGCGCGTTCACTAAAAAACACCACGGATCAAGCTGGTTTGCAGTCTGGTGACTATCAAGGGCCTGATTGCAAACATTCCAGATAGGAGAGAGGAGACGGCGGTGTCATACGAGAAAAGCTTGCGTGACGTCACGCTTCCTATTAGTCATGGAGGAAGGAAAGAAAAGATGCTCCTAGTTTTAGAGCGAGAGATAACTCCTCAAGGTACACTTCTGATTTCGAAGCTTCACATTCTTCCGATGCGTAGAAAAATCTATCTTTTAAAGCGTTTCCATCGATCGCGTCGAACATTTAAGACTGCCATAGAAAACCAATGGGGAATGCTTTCTACGATAGCAAAAACGTGAATAGAAAAAAAATACAAGACTGCCGTCGGGTGATCAGCGGATATAATGATTGTTATAGCGAAATCTTCCATCATATTAAAACAATGCACTCGTTAACTGTTTCCCGCTCCAAAATGATTTCAGTTGGGTATGCTTGCGAAATGTTCTCATTCACTAACGGCGCTATACCGCGGCGCTAAAAAAGGGCTCAAAAATGAAATGTGTGGGGTTTAACGCAACAAATCGATTCTGGCTATGAGGGACAGCGAAGTGGAGGGGCCCGGAGGACTTCAGACCACCTTGGCTTATTTAACGTACACTGACAACCCACAACACACGGGCGTTTTTTGTATTTCGCCTCAGTCTAAATTCAGCCAACTCGGCTGAGTTCAAAGCAGCGACCTTCAAATCAGCA
The DNA here is from genome assembly GCA_030143305.2 of Amblyomma americanum. Lineage (NCBI taxonomy): Eukaryota > Metazoa > Arthropoda > Arachnida > Ixodida > Ixodidae > Amblyomma > Amblyomma americanum. Next base: position 39,428 of record JARKHS020007536.1, read on the forward strand.
GCCGAATGCCAAAGCAACTGAGCCGCTCAGGTGAGTTGAAGGCAGTTAAAGCAGCAACCAATGCGACAGTAGTAATAACATCCAGGACGATGCTATTTCTGCTGCATTAGTTTCGAGAGAGAAAAAAAACAGCCAGCATACATTTGGCATGAACATACCCAGAAATTCTGGACGAAAGCATTTTTGAGCGGGACACCATTTATTACCGCAATTTTTTTATATTGCCACACTGCTCACGGACGCGCGCTGCTGGTCTTCTAGGCCTTCGGATTAAAAGCCCCCTTTTGGGTCGTCCTACGTTTGTCGGCGACAATATAATACATGATTTCGCTATAACAATCAATATACCTAAAGATCACTCAACGGCAGTCTTGCAGTTTTTTTTCTTCTATTCACGTTTTTCTAGCCTCAAAAGCGTTCCCCAATGGTTTTCTATGGCAGTCTTAACTGTGCGATGCGACCGATGGAAACAATTTAAAAGAATGATTTTGACTACATATCAGAAGAATGGATCATTACCTTCAGTATTACCGTATAACTATCTTACAAGTTTGCAAATTTTTTAAAATTTGTCCGCAATTGCTGGACTTGAAAGTATCAGGCATTCAAGGCCATTCACCGCCCACGACGAAAATGACTGCATAAGAGAGTAAAAACTGCTATTTATTGGTGCAGTCTCGAGTAGCACGACGTATGTACAAAACAGCGAGACGAACATTGTAAGAAGTCGGAACCGGGGTCAGTTCTTTGGCCGAAGACGTTAGAGCTTCAGGTATTAGGGAGATTTAGCATACCGGAGACTTATTTAGCATAGCGGAGACATGTGCACCGGCTTTACGTACGCCTGTTGCGCGTGCGCAGAGGCCCTGCCCGGCCCCACCAATGCCACTGCGCATAAGCAGTGTAGGATAATACGTGTCGGGTGAGCTAAATCGCTTTATTAGGGACATTTAGGGTTTGGATTTCTGGATATGGATATCCAATGTTGTCCTGTGCCTGCGCACTGGCACCCCGCTTGGCCCCTAACCGGTAGCGGCAACCTATTCTAAAAGCCTCCACTGTGATCTCGGTGTCATCTCGATCAGACACGGCTGCGTGGCTTCGTGAGTCCGATGAAAGTCCTCCGGTAGCAGCAGGTGCAGGGCCGGTCCTCGAGAAAAACACCGCCTTCTGAGGGCCACTGTTTCCCGTTGACTGGCTGAGTCGGGGCTGCATACCGCTGACGAAGCCACGTGACCAGCTTCGTTGTCCCTTGCGTGTCTTTGTAGTGTGCGTGCAGCACCTGCAGCAGCGGCAGTCTGGCCTGCATCAGCCTGAAGAGAGAGAGAGAGAGAAAAGAAAGACTCGATTTGCGTAAGTTCGACAAAATGCGAAATTAGGTGCGCTACCACTGTGTGATCATTGTTTTGCACTGTTTATCTTCATTATGGTTTGTTATTCACGATATTGCTATGTGATTAAGCGTGTTCTATTCGGTGTGTTTGAATGGCGTGAGTTATATGTCCTTTCTATCAGTCATGCACGTGGAAGAAGCTTCCCCGACAAGCGTCCTTACAGTTACGCGTTGAAATGTATTCGTTCACATCACCCTCCGAATCAAAAGTACTCCCTCCCTAATCCATACATGCTACGCGGTTAAATACCCTTCACGCAAAATGCCCACCAATAGGGTCCGATCTTCAGCCCCATGGGCGGCGACGCCAGCCCTCCGGCAATGTTCCTTCTGTCTATCGGAGATGGCCGCAAATCAACATCGGATACACACATTCGCCACTTGAGTGATACCGTGAGGACATCAGTGCTGGAGTCATCTCCAATTTCCGCCACATGGCGCTACCCGGGACCAAGCCAGCGGCCTTCACGCATGCCGATCGAACCGCACCCCAACCCCACACGCGAGGGGTTGTCGAACTGCGCGACACCAGCGCTGATCCTTTTGGACTCTGGCGATGACCCTCCACTGTGCACTTGCCGGCACCACGTGCCGATGGCCTCCCACTGCCTCCGAACACTACAGCTGCTTCGCTCTCGCGTCCTGCCGCCGCGTCTTCTGCTGACCTCCCATAGCCGAGGGGGAGCGTTCTTCCATTGTACCGAGGCTGGCTCCAGGAAACCGCCCATTTCCGGTCTTCAGGCGACCTTGGGGTAGCCATGGAGCGTAGCGGCTTGGTTGAAGCACAGTAGATGCATGACAGAATGTGTTTTAGATTTGTTACATGCATCCATATCAGTCACAGCTCTCGCGTTCTTCAGTCGACGCTGTTGTGAGCACAAAGCCAGGTGGATGGATGATAATGACATTAGCCTTTGTATCGGGCGGCAGCTTGCGCCACCTAGCCAATTATTTCCAGCTTGTTAATTTTTGCCCCCCATTTGGCTTTTAAAATGTCTAGTTCCACCATCTTTTTCTCCAGATTCACCCCTCCTTTGACTTCTTCCACCATCTTCTAACCTCCCCTTCGTCAATGCCAAGCTTTTCTCGTACACTCGCCCGTCCTCTGTTGCTGTCCCCTCGAAGAGGGCGGGACCAAGTTGTGCGCACCTCAAAACCAGGTGCTCTATGGTCTCCCTTTTCGTCCCACAGGCAGCGCACAAAATATCTTCAAATGTGGATCTGTACGTTTTCGTTCTCAAAATCACTGCCATAGCTTCAAAAAGCAACAAACTACTGCTTCACGAGTTATCAAATAACTGCTCTTTCTTAAATGTCCTGTTTTCGTGTCCGCTATATACCCAGCGCCGATTTCCCCTGCATTCTTTCCTTCCACATCTTTCCTTCTATCTCCTTTACCTCCGCTTTCACACTAGAATTTCGCTGAGCCCCATCACTTCACCTGTAGGTACTTCGTTCTTAGCTTTCAGGTTTTCTTCCTATAGTTTGTGCTAATACTTTTCGTGTAGATACTTGTACACCTGTTTTCGCCTACCTTGTTTCCTGCATTTGAGTTAATCTCTGCTCAATGTAGTCTGTGGCCCATTTCCTTGGCACGTTGCCAGCTGTCGCAAGCCAGTTTCAAACATACAAACATCACCGAAATCAGTGAGTGACGGTTTTTTAGCGAAACTACCTGCACCTCTACCTTCTTCCACTGCCACTTTGCTCGGGCGTCCACCGAGATGTGGTTAATTTTTCTTAGGAAACAAAACGGTGCAGTAATTGTATCAATGTCTGTTTTAGTGATGCACGTATTTACCAAGACTTGCTGATCCCGTGAGTTCGATCCCGGCCGCCGCGGCGGTCGCATTTCGAGGGAGGCGAAATGTTAGAGCTCTATAGTCGGGTACAACTTTAGAAGACAGGAGAGGCACCGCCCAGATGACCGAAGCGCAGCAGCCAATTGCCTCCGCGACTAAAGAAATAGTCCCGCTCAAAAAATTGTGACTGCTTCTAAAACGCGTATTTCTCTGTATAAATAAGATTTGTGTATCTTGATGAGTGGTTTAGTAAAACTATCATGATGCAAATGCTTCAGCACATGCCGGATCGCGAGAGAAAAATAACTCCGTGCCTTCTACAACGCTGTGCGTCGTCTGCTACGGAGCGAGATCGACGGCACCGGGCGTGTAATTACAAAACAGTCTGGCTCAATAGCATAGGATTCATATGTACTTTTTGTGTGTTTTCACAAGCTTATTTTTTTAATGTGTGAGGCTTATTTTTCAATTGCTACTTGTTTCTTTTTTTGCGGTTGCGAACCTACAACCTCGTGAGTTCACGCACGTTCGCGCACGGCATTCCGTACCTCTTTTCCGCCATGGAGCCCAGCGAGGTGACATCGGAACGCGAGCCTTTGTTGCCGAACGAGCCTTGTGTCGCATCGATGATCACACCACCAAGGAGCCTCGGCAAGAGCAAGAGCGGCCGCATCCTGAACAGCGATTCACGCAACATGATCTTCCACTGCTACACGTTTTGGCGTAACAGGGAGCCTGAACGCAGCGTAGAGGAGACGAGCAAGTTTGTCGCTGACATGCTCGGTGTCAGCGAAAGGACTGTGTTCAGGGTGAGGAAGGAAGTTAAAGCTTCGCATTTTTCGGGTGGCAAACTGACGACGCCGTCCCGAAAGCGCCCACGCAATGCGGAGAAGAGAAGACGCAGCGCGAAGTTTGACAGCTTCACGTTGTGCGCGCTGAGGTCATGTGTGCACGATTTCTTTCGCCGCAACGAGATACCGACGTGTCGAGAAGATCCTACGAGTTCTCGGAACGTATGGAACTCCCATCACTAAGGCGGTGGACTGTGCGTCGCCTGCTTGCCGAGATCGGCTTCAAGCACGAAAAGAGAAGCCGCAACTCGCTGCTTATCGACCGGGATGACATCACCGATTGGCGGAATCGCTACCTCCGTGACGTGGAGCGCTACCGAGCGGAAGGCCGAAAGATCTTCTACCTGGACGAGACATGGGTGACGGCGGGACACACTCGGTCGATCGTGTGGACAGACACCGTGGTGCAGAAGCGCGGACGCCTGTTCGCTCGAGCAAATGGCCTAACGACGGGTCTAAAACAACCTTCTGGGAAAGGTCAGCGCCTGATCGTCACGCACATCGGCAGCGAGGATGGCTTCGTCGACGGCTGCTTGGATGTATTCCGAGGCCAAAAGACAGGCGACTACCACGAGGAAATGGACGGCAATCGCTTTGAGGGCTGGTTTAATGGCGTTCTGCAGAAGTTGCCAGCTGGTAGCGTCATTGTTTTAGACAATGCACCTTACCATAGCCGGCGAGAAGAGAAATTGCCAACGACGGCCTGGAAGAAGGAGAAGATACAGGAGTGGCTCACAAGCAAGAAGATCACCTACGCTGAAAGGATGATAAAGAAGCAGCTGCTTGAGCTGGTGGCATCTGTAAAGTCACGCTTTCTGAGCTACATCGTAGACAATGCAGCTGTAAGCGCCGGTTGCATTGTACTCAGGCTCCCGCCGTACCACTGCGAATTTAATCCCATTGAGCTTGTTTGGGCCAAGGTCAAAAATGGCATCGCTGCGGACAACAGAGACTTCAAGCTGTCCACGGTCGACGCCATCTTGAGGGAGAAAATCAAGCACGTAGCGGCGGAAGACTGGGCGAAGAGCATTCAGCACGTGATGGACTTGGAGGCAAAGTTCAGACTTGACACGTCTGGCAGTGAGCACATTCAACCCATCATCATCATCCAGCTGGGTGAAGATGACACTGAAGAAAGCGACTCCGACTGCGAGCTGTCTGGCATTGAGCCACTCGACGAAGCATAACTGCTTCTTTTAACGAAAGAACAGCCTTTATTAGGGCTACCAAAATTTTTCCCGTTGGTTCGCAACAGACAACCATCCATTCCGTGACCTCTGAAATAAATAAGCAGTTCCATTTATGGCGTATTCCTTATAATAGAAGCTCAATTCTGATAAGCAACGTCCAGCACACATTGTGCTCGATTTAAGAAGTGGCATAGAAACATGTTTAAATGCTAGTATATCTGAATTGAAACACAACTGTTAACTCTGATTATCTTTGGCGGGCTCAAAATGCTCATTCAGGCAGCCACCATCTAGTTTGACGGGCCCCATGTTGAAATAACAGTATTCAAGGCACGCTTTATAGCTCTGTTAGCAGTCTGCACTGGAAATCGCAGTCATGTCATAGCCAGTGCTGCTGCGATACCAGTAGTCAACACGAAACTGACAGCCACTGTTAGCAGCTTGTACGCCAAAGCACATTCATGTGGTTGCATTGTTTATTTTGGTTATCTGGCTCACACAAGTAATGTGAATAAGAGAATAAATATAAAGCATCATTAGCTTATTGAGGCCCAAAATGCTCATTCAGGCAGCCATCGTCGAGTTTGACGGGCCCCATGTTGAAATAACAGTAGTCAGAGCACGCTTTATGGCTCTGTTAGCAGTATGCACTGGAAATCGCAGTCATGTCATAGCCAGTGCTGCTGCGATACCAGTAGTCAACACGAAACTGACAGCCACTGTTAGCAGCTTGCACGCCAAAGCACATTCATGTGGTTGCATTGTTTATTTTGGTTATCTGGCTCACACAAGTAATGAGAAGGCGCTCCTCATAGCCTGAGCCGCTTTGGGACGTTAAACCCTATAGACCAGACCAAACCTTACCAAAACATGGAGAGGTAAATTAGACATGCTACGCTGCACAGAAGTAGGCGCGAAGGGAAGAAAGAGGCATTTGAGAAAACCGTTGGAGGACTCCAATGCTGCGCTTATAAGTTGACATGATAGCATACGCCGTTTGGTGCGTCATGTGATGCCGATGCGACTCTTGAATTTTTTTGACAGGATTCTTTTATTAGGACGACGATATACTCCGATACTTAGCATCAGCAAACATTGATTGGCTTTCCATTCTGAGCAGTTTGACACATTTGAAAGCTTTTTTCTCTTTTTTTCAGTTGTTTCAAATTATTGATCAATTAGACAATACATTTTTTAATTAGCATCAAAAGCATTGGCCATTTCATTCTGAGCATTTTCACACATTTGAGCCCCTTTTTCAATTCTTTATTTTTAATTAATCAATTAATTACAATGGTTTCATCAACCCGTCAGCGCCAATCACGAATAATCATCAATCACTAGAACTACAAATTACAATGATACGGTTTTTTTTTTTGACACAGCCACCGATTATTTCCGACCGACCTAGCTGTATGAGTTCTCGCGTAAGAGGGAGAGTCAGAATGTATAAACACGCATATAATTGATTACTTGCCTGAAGAATGAAGCGACGTCGTCCTCCGTAGTCGCCGCCTCGGTGATAACACAGAGATGTTGCAGCGTAGGAATGGCTGCGAGTCCCGCTGCGAATACGTTGTGCCTCAGCGGCATGCAGCAGGCCTTGATCTCCAGGAGGCTGAGCCTCGGATTGGCTCGCAGCATCTGGCTCAGACTTACGTGGAAGCCCGCAGTGTCCGTCGTTCCTGGCATGAAACTGTTCAGGTTTAGGAGCAGCTCCATGACACGACACTCACGCAAGAAGTCCAGCGACGTCATCCTAGCCGTGTCTCCGAGAGCCAGTCGCCGAAACTTGGCGTTGCTGCCGTGCAGCTTCCTGAAACACGCAGCGCTGAACAGGAGCGGCATCCTGCAGGTTGCGCACAGGCAGTCCCGATTGGAATCCCGCTCCGCCCAGATGTCCAGCTGCTCTAGATTCCTGCATCCCCGGGCCAGGAACCTGAGCGATTCGGCATGGTTCGCACCGCACGGAGCGAGCGCCAGAGCACGCAGGTGAGGCAGCGTGGAAGAGACGATGTGGGACCCATCGGTGTCACAGTCGAAGTGGAACGAGGCTAGGTTAGGGCTCATTCGCACTTGAGGTAACAGAGGTTGCGCGACCAGCAGTCGCCCGCGACTACACCGATGTTCACACTTGCAAGGGCGACCTGCGGGTCGCATTCTCGTTCGATTCTCGTTTGTAATGAGAACTCTTGGGAATGACGCCGTTCGCGCGCTTTCGAGAGTTTCGTCTGCTTTGGCCGCGTCTCCTGCGCTCGCGCGTGGCCCTCGAAAGTGCTCTGGTCCTTCGATATTAGCAATTGGCTGCGACGACCTGAGCGAAGAGGAAGATATAGCGGCAATGTGCACCGTGGCCGTACAAGCGGCCTTCCTGCCAGCCTGGATGCCGGCCGCTAGCGTCAGAAAAATGCGCTAGTATGTTGTTTGTTCCCGTTCATACCATGCTCTGGGAAGTCGAAATTAAAAAATGAATCAATTTTGAGGATTGTTGGCCAATACCGAGCTGGTGGATACAAGCAAATTTCTTCTCATAGCCGTTTTGCTGCTGTTGCCCAAAGCGGCTCAATCGCCTGGCGTCTGCTTTCTCCGCGGCTGAAGGCGTCGCGGAAATCGAGCATATTTTTATATTACCATGAGACGGGTTCACAATAAAGCCGTCACGAAAGTAGCATCTTGGTTACAGCGCTGGTCAGTTACGAAACGCCCTCAGCTGCGGCATCGATGTGAAACCGGCTATGCTTAGAGACGACTACGGCAGCCAAGGAGCAGATAGCGCAGTTCGTCGTTCGGCGCACCCGCGAGCGGCGTCGTTGCCGAAAGCTCGGCTTGCTCGCTGATTGGTTCAGCGGTTTGCGACTCGCAGTCGCGGGGCTGCAAAATCGAGCAGCGAGCGACTGACCTGCGACTGTCGCTTTTCGACCAAAACGGTATAGCGCGACCTCTGCGACTCTCAAGTGTGAATGCGACCTTAAGCTCCGTGATGTTGGCCACGCACCTCCCGAAGAAGAGTTCCATTGCGTCGATGAAGAACTGACCGTAGGTCCCGGTCCTGGACAGCTGCTGTGCACAAGGTGCCAATGGCACTAAGCACAGGGACGAGACTGCGCTCCAGCACTCGGGCCTCGAGGCGACTTCGGAAAGGCGTCGATGTGCTGCTTGGGAATTGGTTTCCATGGCCACGACTGCTTGCTTGACACCCGTAAGCTGCACAGATTCCAAGTCGTCTTTGACAACGACCATACTGCGCGAAGGTACGGGCTGCAGCTGATAGCTCACGTTACCGAATATAATGTCTTCGGCTGGCTCAGAGAATGGTTTCGCACGGCTGGGACATCGTAGTGTTTCGGTTACCAAGGCCTGATCACCAGTGAACTTGAATGTCAGCAAGTTCGGTCGAAGGCTAATGAAGCCGGTGTACAGTTCGGCCATCTGTAGGCGCGCTCCTACATCCCGGATGCAGTGTATGTTCAAGTGTTGCAGCCAGTAGCATCGGCGCAGGAGTACCGTTATACTCTATGTACATAACCTCCAGTTGCATATTCACCGGGGAATGCTGGAGACCTGCTCGTGAAACCGGCCATAGGGTAGCGACCATTCAAGCCTCCGCACTTGGCTCAACTTAGTAGCTAGCAGCGCGAATAACTCGAATGGTTCGACTACGCCGTTTTCCCAGTACAGCTCTTGCAGGTTATTGCAGCTGGAAAAGCAGCGTAGCTAAGCTGCGGACGAAAGTGCGACGCAGTTAGTGACGTCCAATTTTTTCACGTGGCCGGAAATATTTGCTGCGAAAAAGGCTTCTAAAGTGCGCTCATCGGTATCGGGAGTGAATCTAAGCTCTCGGACAAGGCGTTTCTGGAGGGCAATTTGTCCGAGGCTTGGAACAGCTTGTGGAAATGCTATCAGGGATCCCCCATCGAGAAGTGAGAGTGTGCTCTTAACGTTTAATCTGGCAGGGAATCAACATACTTGGAAGATTCGAAATCAGGCAGCATGCTGAAGAAGTCCGTGAGAACGATGTTTCTCTCGGGGGCGCCAACGAGACACGGATAATCTTAGAAAAAAAGAAAAGACGGAGGACGCCGCAACCAAAAGGCGGGAAGCGGGGGGGGGGGGGTGCAGAACGAAAAATAACCAGGGTTCTACTCCGTAAGAAGAACGCTGCGCATCCTAACTGATTGTCAAGAACGAAGGAACGAAACGTACTCGGGGATTTCAGCGCACGAACTGAGAGGCGAAGAACGTACCTTCCCTACCGGAGGTAACAAAGGCACTGTGAGAGGAGAGAGAGAAGACCTCGAGAGAAGGAAGAGAGGGTTCGGACTAAAGCTTTCAAGACTGTGCTGCAAGATGTCCTCACGCGCTAGTTAGCAGCGCACTTCTTAGCATACACTGTTGGGCGAGTTCCCTCGACATTTTCTACTAAAAGCCGTCGAAAAGGAAAGTGCTCACAAAGAATACAGACTCGACAGACACGCCGATGCATTATCGACTGACAGTTGATCTCTTGTTGGGGCACACAAAGTTACTGCCTGCAAGGCATAAGCACCCAGAAGAATCTCAACAAACTACCACAAGCAAGAAGGACGCGATAGCGTTTCTGTTCGTTCTTGTCCGTTTACGCACTGGTCCGGGGCATACCAGCTCCTTTGCAGAGACATTGATGGTCTATTTACTCAGGAAACGTCGCGCTTTTTTTAATCTCCATGGCCTCTATATCCATCTTATTTGCTCTTCAGTCCTGCTTAGAACTCGGGTCTTTTCGAAGCCTGGCGCGCACTAATTTTTCTACAGTGACCGCCTAGATGGCCCGAAGTCTTATTTGTGCACCAATATAAGACAGCAATCGGTATACAAAGCAGCATAAGTGCAAGATACCAAGCATGAAGCAACAAGACAGCCTTTTAGAGCTAAGCGCTGTGTCTCGACAGAACATGCTCTGTTCTTCACGTACCCCCGAAAATGTAAAAAAAAACACTGGAAGTGAGGAGGTAGTCAGGCAGTCCCCTCTACCACACGATGGGTCCTGGGGGAGGCGGTGCAGCTGCATCGCGGTAGAGACGGCACCTATTACTTACAATCTTCGTCCGTAAAGTTTCGAGACTGATTTATTTTCTTCCCTAGAAATAGTTCCCCAAAACAAATGTTGGTGCGTATGTGTAGCGCCATCTTTTCGGGCTAACCTGAAATATTTATGTTAATTGCTGTAGCATTCGCTAGATGACACGAAATGTAGAAAAATACGTTGTCACTAGTCGTCTGCGCATTATATTGTCAGCGAATGTGGAGGGATGGACGTCCACCTCGAACAGCGTGTAAACATAAAATTTTGTGTGAAGCTTGGCGAGACAGCCACACAGACGTATGAGCTCCTTCGTGACGCTTACGGCAACCAGACATTATCGCAGGCGAGAGTTTTTGAGTGGCACAAGAGGTTCGTTTCGGGGAGAGCGTCGGTGGAAAACGACACAAGGCACGGTCGCCCTTCAACCTCATGGAATGAAAACAACGTGGCTCGGATCAGGGAAATCGTACAGTAAGACCGCACCATTGCAGTCCGCATGCTATCAGAAGCTGTCGACATTAGGAAGGCAACATGCCACCAAATTTTGCGTGAGAACTTGGGGAAACGAAAGCTGAATGCCAGACTTGTGCTGCACTCCCTCACACAGGACCAGAAGGACACGCAGGCATCAGTGAGTGCATATTTGCTGTCCGAGGCAGAGAAGGATGCTGCATTCGTCGACGGCATCATTGCTGAATATGAAACATGGTGTTTTCAATACGATCCTCAAACAAAGAGGAAGAGCGCCGAATGGCGGTCCACAAGCTCTCTGGCGTCGAGAAAGGTGCGGCGACAGAAGACCAAAACAAAGATGGTGCTGATAGTTTTTAAAGCGAATTCAAAACTACTGGCCGCGAACTTGCGATTTGGCCGTGGCGGTGTTCCGAGCAGGCACATGACGTTACAACGCGCGCCTCGCCGTGGATATTTCTCTCTCTCTCTCGCTCCCTAGTCAGGTGTTCCGCCGCTGCGCAGCGCCGTACGTGCCTTTCCTCAAAATAATAATTGGTTTTTTGGAAAGGAAATGGCGCAGTATCTGTCTCTCATATCGTTGGACACCTGAACCGCGCCGTAAGGGAAGGGATAAAGGAGGGAGTGAAAGAAGAAAGGAAGAATGAGGTGCCGTAGTGGAGGGCTCCGGAATAATTTCGACCACCTGGGGATCTTTAACGTGCACTGACATCGCACAGCACACGGGCGCCTTAGCGTTTTTCCTCCATAAAAACGCAGCCGCCGCGGTCGGGTTCGCACCCGGGAACTCCGGATCAGCAGTCGAGCGCCCTAACCACTGAGCCACCGCGGCGGGATTCCTCAAAATTCAACTTTCAATTTTCAGTTCTCTTTCTTCGTTACCTCCCCCCTTTTTAGCTTCCTTTATGGTGAGGTTCGGGTATCCACCGAGATAATAATAATAATAATTGGTTTTTTTGGGGGGGAAAGGAAATGGCGCAGTATCTGTCTCATATATCGTTGGACACCTGAACCAAGCCGTACGGAAAGGGATAAAGGAGGGAGTGAAAGAAGAAAGGAAGTAATAGGCGCCGTAGTGGAGGGCTCCGGAATAATTTCGACCACCTGGGGATCTTTAACGTGCACTGACATCGCACAGCATAAGAGCGCCTCTTGCGTTTCGCCTCCATCGAAGCGCGGCCGCCGCTGCGGGTTCGAGCATTTTCCACTGGAACTCGGCTTGCACGAAGCTGCAACTTTGCAGCCATCAGTGATTACATGGTCAGGGACCAGGTTGTCTTTGGCAGAGTTAATCTGAAATTGCACGGAAAGATGCTGAAAGTTAAGGACCTGACATTACTCACAGCGGAGAAAATTTGTAAAGCGGACGAGGTGTGTGCTGCACAAAACGCATGGGCTCAAGCGGAGAAGCAATTAGCATAAATCAAAGCGAACCAGAAATTGAACTGTGATCAGCTTGTGAATGTCCGGTTCAAAATACAAAGCGTTGGCAGCAATGCCGATTTGGTCGTCGGCGTGACAGTGGCTTCTCGGCTCGTGTACCTAAAGGCGATCGCAAGCGAATTTGTTGCCTCATACCGTTTTTCAAAGGCTTAAGACGAAGTCAGGGCTAAGAGCAAGCCCCTCCGTTCTACTCTCGCACAGCGGAGACGTTATCAAGCATATCGGCGTGGCTACGCTACAAGTGGTTGTGAACGATCCAAGCGGGTACTTCGTCATCGTGAAGAGGAACCAGGCCATTCTGGGACGGTCGGCAAGCGAAGCGTTAGAGCCGGTGTTATGCTCGATGAACATTAAACACGAACAGCACTAATTGTCCAAGTGTAAAGGAATTCCCCGAGTCGTTTCAAGCCATCTGCTGAATCCAGTACCACATGGTTCTGCGGAAGGATGCAACACCACACCGGCGGTCCAGCCGGTGCGACGGGTGCCCTTGGCGTTGCTCGAGCACCTCCGAGAAGAGCTGGACAGCATGGAAGGTGCAGGCATTGTGGTCAAAGTCAGCAAACCGACAGACCCATGGGTGAGTCAGTTTGTTGCAGCAAGCAAAAATGATGGGAAATTGCGCGTGTGCTTTGACTCCAGGCGCATTAGCGAATGCCTAAAGCGAGAACATTATGAAATGCCTAAAAAAGGACACTGAGGGCCGCAGAGCTGGCTCAGTGGTCATGGCCCTCGGCTGCTGACCCGAAAGACGCGGGTTCGATCCCGGCCGCGGCGGTCGAATTTCGATGGAGGCGAAACGCAAGAGGCCCGTGTACTATGCGATGTCAGTGCACGTTAAAGAACCACAGGTGGTCGAAATTTCCGGAGCCCTTCACTACGGCGTCCCTCATAGCCTGAGTTGCTTTGGGACGCTAAGCACCCATAAACTATACCAAACTAAAAGAGAAGACACTGAGGCTGAGCTTGTCTAAGCCACTTTTTCTCTCGCCTTGACGCGTACTCAGGCTTTCATCAAATCCCTCTTAGATGAAGCTACATCAGAGGTGTGCACAACTGGAACGCCCGTTGGGTGCTACCATTTCTTGAGACTTGCCTTCGGCATTGCCTCGGCCCCTGATGTTTTTCAAAGGAAAATAGACTGGCCCGCTACAGACAAGATCAGGTCCACAATCTGCCTCGAAGATACAGCGAGTGTTTCTCGTCATCGCTGAAGGTCCGACAAACGCCGATTGCAAAGTATCGCATTGTATATAACCGACCAGCACGCCCGACCTCTCCGTCAAAGCCCCTACCGTGTGTCGCCGCGAGAACGACTAGCCATCCGGGACCAAGTGAAAGAAATGCTTCGCAACGACGCCATCGAAGACCCCGGGCAGCACCGGCTGTTCTGGTGAGAAATACCGACGCACTTCGATTCAGCGTTGATTACCGCCGCTTGAACAACATAACAGAGAAGGACGTCTACCCCCTCCCCCGCATCGACGACACACTGAACCGCCTCTGCAACGCCAAGTATTTCTCATCGATGGACCTCAAGAGCGGCTACTGGCAAATTGAGGTTGATGAAAGAGATCGCGAGAAGAGCGCGTTCATCACTCCGGATGACCTCTTCGAGTTCAAGGTGACGCCATTTGGTCTCTGTTCCGCACCAGCGACGTTTCAGCGAGTAATGGATACAGTGCTGGCAGGCCTGAAGTGGCAAATTTGGCTACTATATTTAGATGAGGTCGTTGTCTTCGCCTCGAACTTTGAAGAACACCTAAAAAGGTTTCCAACAGTACTAGGCGCCATCAAGTCGTCTATCCCAACCTTGAAAGCAGAGAAGTGCCACTTTGCCTATGAAAAGCTGCTGTTTCTAGGGCACATCGTTAGCAGCCGTAGGAAGTACACACAGAGCCGCAGAAAACAGCTGCTATCGCACAATTTCCACTGCCGGCCGATAAGAAAGCTCGGCGCAGATTCCTCGGATTGTGCCCATTATTGACGACGATTTGTAAATAACTTTTCGCGCACCGCCGAGCCGCTGACCCAACTGACGAAAACAGACGTGCCGTTTAAATGGGAAGCGCCGCAAGCAGAAGCCTTCAAGGAACTTCAGCGTCGTTTACAGTCCCCACCGATCCTCGCGCATTTTGATGAAAACGCCGATACTGAAGTTCATACCGCGGCGCAAGCAGCGTGAGCCTACTAGGTGCCGTTCTCGTTCAGAAAAGCGACGGGCTGGGGAAAGTTATCGCATACGCAAGCCGTTCCCTTTCCAAGGCCGAGGCTAACTATTCGACAACTGAGGAGGAGTGCCTTGCCATCATCTGGGCCACGTCAAAATTCCGCCCCCACCTGTACGGACGACCGTTCAAGGTGGTCAGCGATCACCACGCACTGTGTTGGCTTGCCAGCTTGAAGGACCCCTACGGCCGCATCGCTCGATGGAGTCTGCGTCTCCTGGAGTTTGACGTCACCGTCGTTTTCAAGTCTGGACGCAAGCATTCTGACGTCGACTGTCTGTCAAGAACCCCTGTAGATGCACCGGCGCCAGGCGAAGATGCGGACGCTTTCCTGGGACCCGTCAACTCTTTTGCCCAGCATCTCCACCAGATGTCACGTACTGGCGACTGCAGCCAGAGCCCGGGAGGTGGTGGTGGGCAGCATGGATGGCGAACACCTTGTGGTCATCCATGCTGGTCTCAATGATGTACTGCAGGGGAGGAGCCAGAATCTTGAGACGCAGTTGGAGGTGGGGATGCGTAGGCTTAGAGAGGCCTCTGAGAGTGTGCATGTGGCCATATGCACAATCCCAGAGGTCCAGAGGCAGGCTCGCGAAACGGAAAGGAGGGTCGTGGAGACTAATCGGGTAATTAGGCTATTGAGTCGACGACTAAGATACGAGGTGATGGAGGTCAACAGAGAATAGTACAAGGTTAGGCCCCACCCTTTTGCACAGGATGGCATCCACTACGGTGGTGCCACTGGCAAGAAGGTGGGTAGTAGGATAGGTCGCCAGGCAACAGCTTTTTTTGGGGGACCCAGAGCTCTGAAGGAACCAGTGTAGAGAAGGAAGAATTAAGATCAAACAGACAATGGAACCATAGGGGAAGAAAGAGACGCAAGCGCCAGGGCCAAGTTAATTCAGATATAGGTTTCATTAACATGCAAGGTGGCAGGAATAGACTGAAATGGGAGGAAATAGAAGAACAGTTAAGACAGGAGGAATTAATCGTATATGGTTTAGCGGAAACACATCTTAGAGACATGGAGCAACCACCCTGTAACCCAGACTACGCATGGGAATATTGCAATAGAACAGAGGGCAGCAGAAAGGGAGGTGGAATTGGGGCATTCATTCATAAAAGTATGAATTTTCAAAGGGGTAGACTGGGATGCAGGGAACATTTATGGCTAAAAGGAACAGTGGCAGGCAAGCAAACACTCCTTGGCTTTGTATACCTGTGGACAGGGGTTAATGCCAAAGAGGAAAACAGGAAAATGTTAGAATGTATTGCAAGCGACATTGATGAGCTAGGAGGACAGGGCGAGATAATTATATTAGGCGACATGAATGCACACATAGAAGACCTGGATGGGTACACGGATTCGACAGGAAGCATGCTGCAGGACATGTGTGACAGGCATGATTTAGTTGTATGCAACAGCACCGAGAAGTGCGAAGGGCTCATAACATGGGAGGCGGGGAGTCTGCACTCGACGATAGATTATGCACTAATGTCACAGAGGATGTATAACAGATTAGGGGTAATGAGCATAGATGAAGATGGTTCCAGAAGTCTAGGTAGTGACCACAAGCGTATCAAGTTGAGCTTCAGAAGAAAAAGCAATGTAGGACTGAATCAAGATAAACAATCAGGGGGAAATTTTTACTCAGAAAAGCAATTGGAAGTAGCAGCCAAACAAATCGAGAAAGTAATTTTTGAGGATAGTGAAACAGAATGGACTTATACCAAATTAACTCGATTACTGGAGCTAGAGCTAGCTAAGGTGCGAGTAAAGCTAAAAGGGAAAAGATGTAAACCCAAGAGTTGGTGGGATGAGGAGGTCAAGAGGGCAATAGAAAAGCGCAAGGAAGCATCCAGGGAACACAGATATTCCAAAAAGAGGGGGGAACCAAAACCCGAAGTAGACAGAAAATGGGATACCTTCATAAAGTGTAGAAGGGACGCATCCTATTTGATTAATGAGAAAATTAGAAGAAAGGGTGCCCAATGGATGTCAAAAGTAAATAAAAAGGATAGAAAAGCAGCCCAAAAATTCTGGAAACATCTAAATGCAATGAGTAATAAAACTAGGCTAGAACAAAGGTTTATTGTTACAGATGAGGGTATTCGACTAGAAGGGGATGAAGCAATAAAACACATAGGAACAAGGATGACGGAAAAATTTTCAGCAAAGCACGTGGTACATAATTTATCGAAGGAGGATAGACCGGTTACAGCAATAGCTTCACTTGAGCAAGGAGAGTGGGAAAGGGCAGAGAAGAAGGTTCCTAGTGGCACATCAACAGGACCAGATGGTATACCGATTATGTTGATAAAGAAGTTAGGACCAAAATCCAAGCAAACATTAATACAGGTAGTGAATAAAATGATAGTGGATGAGAAAGTTCCTGATGAATGGCGATTAAGTAGAATGAACATGATATATAAGGGAAAGGGGGACAAAGCAGACGCAAGTAACTATCGCCCCATAACAGTGACATCTGTGGTTTACAGGGTGGTGATGCAAATTATAAAGGATAGACTGCAGGCTTGGGTGGAGAACGAGGGGGTGTTAGGGGAACTACAGAATGGGTTCCGGAAACAAAGGAGGTTGGAGGAGAATCTATTTTCATTGACACAGTGTATAGAAATTGCGGAAAAGGAACATAGGCCCTTATTGCTAGCATTTCTGGATATTAGGGGAGCCTATGACAACGTTACTCAGGAGCATTTGTGGGACATATTGGGCACATTGGATGTGGAAAATGGAGTAATTAATCTTTTAAAAGATATATATAGAGGTAACAGAGTGCTCATAAAATGGGAAAAAAATGTATCAGGGCCTGTAGAGATACAGCGGGGGCTTAGACAAGGATGTCCTCTGTCCCCTTTGTTGTTCATGTTGTACCTGCAAGGTTTGGAGGCCAAGCTAGAGGGCAGCGGACTAGGTTTCAACCTATCTTTTTTCAAGCAAGTGGAATTGATTAAACAGACATTACCGGGACTAATATATGCGGACGATATAGTGATAATGGCTGACAACAAGGAAGACCTGCAGAAGTTGTTAGACATATGCAGTACAGAGGGAGATAGATTAGGCTTCAAGTATAGTAAGGAAAAATCTGCAGTCATGACATTTAATGAAGAGGGCGGCGAGCATAGAATACAGGAGTTCGTGCTAAAAGTAGTGAATGAGTACAAGTATCTTGGGGTGTGGATAAATAACAGTGTTGAGTATCTGACAGAGCATGAAAAATATGTAATGAATAAAGCTAGTAGGAATGCAGCTGTCATGAAAAATAGGGCACTGTGGAATTACAATAGGTATGAGCTGGTAAGAGGAATCTGGAAAGGGGTGATGGTCCCTAGCCTGACCTTCGGGAATGCGGTCCTGTGTATGAGGCCAGATGTTCAAGCAAGGCTGGAAATTAGGCAACGGGGAGTAGGGAGGTTAGCTTTGGGAGCACATGGCAATACACCAAACCAGGGGGTACAGGGTGATATGGGATGGGCGTCTTTCGAGAGCAGAGAGGCTAGCAGTAAGATAGCATTTGAGGAACGATTGAGAAGGATGGAGGAAAAGCGGTGGGCTAGGAAAGTTTTCAGATACCTGTATATAAAGAATGTTGACACGAAATGGAGAAAGCGAACTACAAAATTGACAAGCAAATATCTGGACAGCAGTAAGGGGGCAAATCAGCAATTATCGGTTAAGAAAAATGTTAAAGGAACAGAGAGAGCTTTGTGGAAAACAGGGATGCTGACGAAATCGGCACTAGAAACATACCGGACCTTTAAACAGGAAATTGTCAAAGAAAATATCTATGATAATTGTAGGGGAAGTTCTTTGTTGTTTGAGGCCAGGACTGGAGTTTTGCGGACTAAGACGTATAGAGTCAGGTACCAGGAGATAGACACTTTGTGCATTGCGTGCGGAGATGAGGAGGAAACAGCTGAACACTTGATACTTTTCTGTAAAGGGCTTCACCCTACAGTGGAAGGCAGCGGGGCTGACTTACCCAAGGCATTGGGGTTTAGGGATAGTGAAGGGAAAGTGGATTTTAAGAGGTTAGAAGTAACCAATCGAAGGTTATCTGATTGGTGGGTAAAAGCAAGACAGGAGTAAAATTTCACAAGACATGGCTAGGTGGCTTGAGCCACCGCCCGATGTAAAGGGTTCAGCCGTATCCATCCATCCATCCATCCATCCATCCATCCAGCCCGGCGAGCAGGAAGACAGCGAAAATGGCTTCCAAACTAGCCGCTTTATTCCAGCCGACTTGCGCCCGCAAAGAACTGAATCGCTCGACTGTCGTCGAACAGAATGCCCAACGCTCTCGGCCGAGCCCAATTTAAAGCGAACTTTCGAGATAGGGCACGTGCAAAGTTACCACTTCATTCTGGAAGGACGTATAATCGCCTCCGCCTGTGTGCGATCAATCGAGATAAATCTGGTCGCATCTTGCATCGCGCACAAAGCGATAAAGCCGCTTAACGGCTGTTTTTTTTAAGGATGAACAAACAAACAGTACAAAGGTTCGCGGCAATGGTTGACAAGGCTCCATGGGTGCAAAACTATGTCGACGGCATATTGGTATGGGGAACCTGCGCTGCCAAGGTGGCACTGAAGTTGTTTTATTCGGTGACTCAAAATTGCTTTTGTCAGCCGCTTGAGCCACTGCAGACGCGAAAACACATTCTGCGCGATTAGATACCCGCGTTTGGCTGACAGCATTCATTGTCTAGCTTCTCTCGGCGTAGCCCAGGCAGCTGACGCACGGCACGTGCGCCTTCGACAGAGCACGGAGGCTCACGTCAATAAGCGCCTGAATGTGGCGCGGAAAAGTACTAATAGTACTACCCAAAACTGCTTGCTCTTTTCGCTAGGCAGTGTGCTATGGCGCTGCAATCGGCACCGTAAACTTCAGCGCAAGTTCACAAGCAGGCACATAGCCGTAATTTTTTTTCAGATTGGGCCGAAGGTAATTTCTTTTGTACATAACTGGCGGGAGAGGGGGATGTTGCTTACAGCTGGCTGAACGCTGCCAAGACAAGAGGGGGGGAAGGGGGGGTGCAGGCCCCTCTTGGATACGTGCCTAACCAGAAGAGAAAAGTACGGCAGTCGCCTCCGCAGAACCTTGAAATTGACTAAAGAGTCCAGCTTGACGCTTAATGCTGCGAAATATATGCAAATTCAGGGGCACCGAAATTGACTTTCTTGGCGACGGAATAGAACAAACCCCGCATTGGCCGCACCGGTAAACGAAATGCCTCAGCCAAAGGACAAAGCAGGCGTTCACAGAATGCTCGGTGTCGTGCACTACTTCGGGAAATACATACCACACCTGGTGGAAAGGACGACGCTTCTACGAAGCCTCGTCAAAGAAGACATCCTTTGAATGGTCCGAAAACCGCTCCAAAGAATTGCAAGCTCTGTGTGCCGCACTGAGCAGTCGACCTTTATTATAGATTTTTTTATCCTGCCAGGGAGAGCAAGGTCGTTTCAGATGCTTCAAAGAAGAAGTGTTATTCGTTCGACCTTCCTTCGGCGCTGTGGCGATAGTTGGCGGCCGGTCGCCTATGCATCATGCACAATGACGAAGCAGAACAAAGACATGCACAAAATTAGAAAAAAGAGACGACGGCCATTACTTTCGGGTCCGAGAATTTTTTTTTTTCAAGTTCGCCATCGATACTGACCACACATTGCACTGATAGCAATTGCATCGAAAACCATTGGTGACACGCCATTAAGACTTCAGAAGTTTTTCTTGTTCTTGATAAGATA
The DNA here is from genome assembly GCA_030143305.2 of Amblyomma americanum. Lineage (NCBI taxonomy): Eukaryota > Metazoa > Arthropoda > Arachnida > Ixodida > Ixodidae > Amblyomma > Amblyomma americanum. Next base: position 59,641 of record JARKHS020007536.1, read on the forward strand.
CCATTACGTCCTTCACTTCGCCCCAGGGGAACAGCCGTTCGTGGCCGATTTGCTGTCTAGATCGTCGCTGCTGTCATTCCAAGCGGCGTGCATATCCATGGCTTCACGGATGACGTCGACGTTTATGCAGTGGGCGTGACTTCGGAGCTGATTAAGCATGAAAATGTTTGCTCGACTGGAAGAAGGAACAGCCACTGACCCAGACACTGTTGCGCTACCTAAGGACTGGAGAAGAAATTGAGTGCGGGATGAAACCATTCAGCCCTGAGTTATCAGGAAATCAAGGCATTGTCATGAAGGGAACAAATGTCGTCATCCCGAAGGCCTTGAGAGCTGAAATATTAAGTCGCGCTCACGAAGCCCACTTAGGCACAAAAAAAAATGGAAAGCAAGAGCCCGTCGCTTGATATTCTGGCCAAGAGTGAATGCGGACATTGAAAATATGGTCAAAGCCTATTCCGTTTGTCAAAAATACGCGTACAATCAACAAAGTGAACCAGTCGTACTTAGGCCAACCCCAAACCATGCGTGGTACAGGGTCGGTGGTGACCTGTTCATGTGCGGCTCGAACTCCAACCTATGCGTATTTGATGCGTTTTCAAACTTCCTTGAAGTCGAAAAGCTACCAGACGCAACGACATGCACTGTCATTGCTAAACTAATCTCAGTTTTCGCAAGATATGGAATTGCACTGAAATTCTGCACCAACTCCTCAGTTTTCATCCCATGAATTTGCTTGGCTCGCATCCAGATATGACTTAGAAGTGACCCTGAACTGATTTCGATGGGCGTATTATAGTGCATCAGATCTGTATACGTGGCTTTTGTGGGTATTGGAGTCAAATTTGAAAGCTCTGCGTGGACCATGTAATTTAGAAATAATTTTAAAAAATCGCTGCCAGGAGTAGATCGCAACCGATTAGGGCGACGCACCTTACAGCGCGTCCCCTTCCACGATGACGTCAGTGGGCAGTCGGGGCGAGCTTGAAGGCTGGCTCTTTGTATACCCACTGACGTCATCAGCGCCCAAGTACTTTACTTGTTTGTTGACCTCAGTAAAGAAGGCACATACCCAGGCGAAGGGATTGGCCAAGGTTTGGTGGTGCATGTCAAGAAGAATCACATGTAATTGGTAAGAAAAAAATGCATGAGGCGGAGAAGTACAGAATAGCGAAATGACTGCAACTAGAAGATTAATCATTATTACTATCGAAAAAAAAACGTTTTCGAACTTCCAGGAATACAAAAAATGTATTTTTAGACATGCGGAATAATTGGGGACACAGTTAACATGGTACATAACCTTCCAGTTGCAATCATTTAGTTGGGAAGGTATCCGCAAACCCTACTTAAACTCGTATTTAAGTCTGCAGTTCTACTTCTTCGTTACCAACATGGTATATATACGACGGACTATAGCGCGATCCATCGGCATCGTCTTTTCCTCAGGCTCGAGGGCACGAGATCGCGTGGTTCGTGCTCCTGGCCGATTCCACAAATGCTTCAGATCTGTACGGCCGCAAATTTCTCGCCTTCGCTCGCCCGTGTGTGCCGCGGCCTCCGCTGTGCTGGCATGAGCAACGAGAACAAGCCTTCGGAATCGCCCAAGCATGAGCCGTCGCCAGAAGCCACGAAGAAGCCAAGCCCCTCCAAGAGTCCAGTGCACCACATGCAGACCACTGCCATATCTCGCAAGGGTGCCCCAGCAGGCCGCAACAAGTCATTGTCTGCCTCGGGCGCCGCAGCTAAAACCTCTGCCAAGAGTCCCGAAAAATCAGTCATCGGAGGGCCACACAAGGGCGTGTCTGCGGCATCGAGCATTAAGAGGCCAATCCCTGCCAAGAGTCCCGAAGGCGACCTGCCGGCCGGGCTAAGAAAATCGATCTCGGGCGCTGCAGCCACCAGTAAGTTAACTTCCATCAAGAATCTCGAGAAATCAGCCATCGGAGGGACACGCAAAGGGGCCTCGACCATTAAGAGGCCAATCGCTGCCAAGAGTACCGAAGGCAACCTGCCGGCCGGGCCACGGAAATCCAACGCGGGCGCTGCAGCCACCAGTAAGTTAACCTCCATCAAGAGTCCCGAGAAATCAGCCATCGGAGGGACACGCAAGGGCCTCTCGAGCATCAAGAGGCCGACCTCCGCCAAGAGTACCGAAGAACAGCACCGGTCAACTCTCATTGACGCCAAGCCCCCTGCGGAGACTGAGGCAAGTGAGCTCTGCAGTGGGTTGTGCGCACTGTGAAGAGGAGACAGTTTGGGGTGTATAGGGGACTATATAATTCGGGTTTGGCTGGGGATGCTGTATATCACCAGCGGCCCAGAGCATATATTTCGTAAATATATTTAGAAACTTGCCGTTTAATGGGAGAACTCACATTTTCAGGAGATGCAGCTGTGCTCTGCTTTTTTCTGCTCTGTCATTTTCGGTTCCTTCGGTTAAAAACTACCGTTCTTTAAAGCATTAATTAAAACCTGTATTTGTTATCGAAGAGTATGCCAGTACGGAATTACCAGTCATGTCAGCGACTGTAGGGTCACGCTCTTGTTCTGTGCATGTTGTTGGTGGTGAAAAGCATTTATTCGATATAGGTATATACAGAGGGGTGTTTGGGGCCTTCCCCTGGCGGGAAGCCTCCTTTCATACTAGGTGGAGTCCCTAGTCTGGGACCTCATTGGTAGAAGCCGCAATACGGGCCCTCTGGACCAAGGCCCGCAGGGCCTGGAGGTCCGAGCAGCCAAGCAGGACCGCCTCCCAGTCCTCTCGGTTCCCAGCGGCCACTGCAAAACCAGACGACACTTAGACGTACCCTTGACCCCACATCTCTGTAGGTCACGAGAAACCCCTTGGCAGCGTCTCCGGGATTTTAATGCCAGCCTTGTGGGCAGAATGCGACTGAAAAGGCCTGTCCATTTACCATTTCATACTCCCTCATTTTCACAATATTTTTATAGCCTTCATGCTTGCTTTGAACATTAGAGGGAGCGGGGAGCATCCAGCTATGCCAGTAGCTCGCGCTATGACGTAAGCGACCACTACCTGTGACAAGTAAACGAACAGCTAGAGGTGTTCAAAAGGGCTCGATTGAGAAGCGAGAGCTCCGAATGGCATTCAAACTGCAAGAATTGGCCTTGCAGGCATAGTGGATTCCTTGAGAGCGATGGCGCCAAGAAATAAATGCCTTAGTAAGCAGCAGGTACCACGAGAATAAATGCACAATGCTGTGTTCCTTTTTTAATTTAGGCGTCCCTTACGCATGATGAAGCACCACCCCTGATAGCAAGGTCGAAGCCGTTGCTTATGGCAACCCGATTCTCTCACTTTTTTCAGTGGTAGCCTGGGCAAGCGTGGGCTAGTGCTAGCGTTGACCCCCTTTACAATACCGGCTGCAGTATTACGTCACGATGAAGTGATAAGGGAAACCTAAAAAAAGAAGGAAACTTACTCCGCGCCTTTTTGTGAGTGTTACGCCCATGCGTGACCTTGTAACTTGGTTGACGCGTGCACAGTGGCACACTCAACGTGCTGCGTATGGTGACTCGCCAAACACAAGTGATGTTCGAGATCCCTTTAAGTTCTGACATAATAGCTGGCGAGTGGCCGACAGTGGTGCACCGAATTGCACATACACTGTTACTCGTTAGAGTTGCAGTAATTCTGAACCAAGCCCATGGAATAGCCGGTAGGCCTTAACAAACAAGGTTTCCTTTGTATAGTCTTCAAGCAGCCAATGTACAAGAACCAGGGCGGCTATAAATAGGAGTTCTGGAAGCCAGTTCATTCTAATACTGAACCGTAGAAGTCATCGTAGAAATGTTACAGGAAGTTTCATGCAAAACCCGCTAGTTCAACAGAATAGGTATGCGCAGAGCAAAACAACACATGCTCTCACCTATAAGGTCTTAGCTACAGGTCAAGGCCTCTGTTGTAACTGCTCCGAGTTCGTGCCCTTTGCACTAGCGGCTGCTTGCATTCAGTGATGTACCACATGCTATCTCGACAACTTGGTTCCCTGCGAATACTGGCTCTCAAGTAGAGAATGCAATCGAAGCGAGTTGGATTCCCCTGTTTTGTCGTGTGTGCCAACGCTAGTGAATATATTTTGAGCACATCACGCTCATGGTACCATTTAAGTGAACAAAATGGAACAGTGGATAGGCGATATAATTACCATACTCTACCTCACAGTTTCTTGGTACCGAGTGGACGCTCCGGGTCCAGTTTAGGACCCGCTGAACTTCCTGTTCTGAATAGATGTATACTCCGTAATCTTTTCTTGGTTGTTCCTTTTCCAGGCAGCCGAAGTTTAGTACTTTTCTTGTTCATGTCCCTCATCGTGCTCCGCGCGATCGACGCTATGTAACGATCATATGACCATTACTTGACCGTGAGTCAGCCAAGTTATGAAAACTCTGCATCTCTTATTTGTGATATTCGCAACGTACGTACAGTCATGGACAGAAGTATACGGCACGCAGATTAGCGGGAAAAAATTAATTCCTGCGTTGCCTCTCTAACCAGTCAGATGGTATTCTTCTACCAGATAGAACACGCGTGTCTCCTCACGCTTCGATGCTTTTCATTGTCCTGTTGTGCCTAACCGCTCCGCAATCATTTTCTTCCCCGCGAATTCGCATCCCGCAAACTTTCGTCCTACACTGTTAAAAAATGTTAGTAACTGCAAGAAAAAAGTTAGTAACTGCAGCAGTTACTACTTCTCTTGCACCGTTACTAACTTTTCACTGCCTGTTACTACCTAGAGCGAAGGCACCCGCCCTTGTGGGTTTGGCGTTCGGCTGTGTGATTGAATACCAGCCGCGGCGGCAGCATTCCGATAGAAGCGATGGGCACATAAGACGTCCATGTGCTACGCGATGCCACTGCCCGTTGAAGGTCCCCAGGTGGTCTAAGTTAATCCGGAGCCCTCCACTACGGCGCCTCTTTTTTCCTCGAGCGTTGCTCCGAAAGTCCGGGTGGAATGTCCTGGACTTACATGGACAGACGAACACATGTCCAAACCTCCATAGACTGACTACATCTCATACACCCAACATTACACCTGTGCCTGGTGCCAGGCCCGCCCTGCACTCTTCCACATTTCGTGGGGATGTCGGGCCAAACCAAACACTCTACAGACGGAGGAGGAGGAGGAGGAGGAGGAGGAAAAACTTTTATTGCTCTATTAAGCAGAGGTGTTAGCGGCTTCCGGATGTGTTCATCCCTTGGGCTGAAGTCCCGGTTGATCCGGTGGTTGGTTCCCTTGTTCCAGGGCCCCACTGAGCCGTGCCACCTCGTGCTGCACTAGTCCTCTTTGGACCGACAGCTCGCTGCTGGTGAGCAGGCCCTCCCACTGTTCCGCATTGGGCTCTTTTAACTTATGGAAGGAGAAGTTGTTCTTGCATTCCCATGTGATGTGGTATAACGCGGGGGTTGCCCCGCACCACGTGCATGTGTCCGCGTATTGGTTCGGATACATTTTTTGGAGTGTGTGTAAGTTGTGGAAGGTTCCTGTCTGCAGTCTTCGCCAGCCGACTGCTTCGTGTTGTGTTAAGAGTGGGTGTGGCGGGGGATACGTTATTCTCCTGCCTCTGTGATAATTCAGTATCTCCGCGAACGTTGGCTCCACCGTCGTGGTGGGTTCCGAGTCCGTTGATGTATCCGCTCGGTTAGTAAGCTCGCGAGCTAGATCATCGGCCCTCTGGTTCTCCTTCACTCCGGCGTGTCCCGGTACCCAGAAAATCTTGTGTTGTATTTGTGTGCTCGGGGGTTCTGCTTGGAGGATTATGCGCAGCGCCCCTTTGCTGACTCTACCTGTGGTGTAGCGTCTGCATGCCGTTTTTGAGTCCGTGAGAATTGTGAGCGACTCGTTCCTACGGTACCCTTCCGCTACCGCTAGAGCTACGGCGGCTTCTCCCCACTCGGATACCCTACAGCCTCGGCGCGGGTGATCCTGCCACCTTTGTGGTTCGCCACCACTGACGCAGTGTTCTTTAGAGTTTCTGTTCCACGGATGTAGGGCCGCATCCGTATATACTACGTTTTTGTCATTCGCGAGGTGCTTTTCTACATATTCTGCCCTTACGGCTCGCCTTGCCGCTTGCAAGTTTGGGTCCATGTTCCTAGGTAGGGGGCACACCCTAATGGTTTGGCTAATGTAATCGAGGATGCTCACTTCCCTATTCTCTGTTTCGTTACTGATGTATCCCAACCTTTGGAGGAGCGCTCGGTCGGTGGTCGACTACAGACGGAAAACACGTCTTTTGAGCGGTGGGATGCGCTGCTGACCAGCGATAACCCGGAGGACCCTGCGGGCCCTCATACAACAGGTCCGCAGGGCAGCTCAAGCCAGTGGAGCCCTGGAATGAGGGCCCCACCAATAAGCTCGCCCAACTCCCCTTCAATTTAGTAAAGTTTCACTCCTTCTCTTTTTACCTATCTTCTTTCTCCCCCCCCCCTTCATTCCTTCCCTTACGGCGCTGTTGAAGTGTTCACTGAGAAAGGCTGTTACCGCGCCCTTTCCTTTCCTCAAAAAGAAAAAAGAAACAGGCCACTTTTTATTATGCGATTTCGTCAAGGCGATCCCACCACCTCTTACCTGCCCCACTACCCCATCCCATCCCTCATTCTCCCTTACCGAGCGATGGGAGACCTTGCTAACCAGCCCCGCCCTGGAAGACCAGCTCGTCCTGGTCTCCAGGGTTCAGGCGGCTAGGGAAGCATATATGGGTCCCGCGAAGAGAGAACCACTTCAATCGACGGCATCTAAGAAGACGTCGTAATTAGCTCGGCTCAGTAAATTAGTTTCTCTCTCTCTCTCTCTTCATTATGATAACTCCTATTTATAGACAGACGTTACACTCTGTGGACAAAATACACGTCGCACTAATCTGGCAGCGACAGAATTTTCAGATCACGTGGTTCCAGCACATCACCTTCATAATGCCACTGGGCTGCGGCAGCAGCATTCTCATTATCGGATATCATTGATGCAGGTCACTGGGCATGTATGTGCAACACAGTGCGAAGTGCATGTGCGCTCAATGAAGTCGTAAACACGAATATTGTCTCATAGACAGGAACTTATGGCAGCGTTCCTGCAATGCCTTTGTGATCAGGATGCTTATGAGTTGAAAATATATTAAGCAGATCGCAAAGCTTGCAGAAGCAGCGATCCGTTTATTTCGCATTCCTAAATGAAACGAAACTATTGACAGTAGCCTTGTTTACATGAGCCCGACAGCGGCGGGTCGAGTTGGGCCGCGCCAGATGTCGGGCTGACGAGCCCGACGCTACCGCGTTTATATGGACCTGTTTTCTGTCGGGCAGTGATCGCCGCTACCCCTAGCGTCGAGCAAGCAAACCACGCGCGGATGCTAGAAGAGGAGGAAGAGGAGGCCCAGGCTTGCGCAGCGCCGCCAGACCAGATCGAGAGGAGGCGATAAGCCGACACGGCAGAGTACATGCTCCTTACAACCGGGCCGGGCCGAGTCGACCCACCCCCTGCAGTCGGGCTGGCCCATCTCGACTCGACGGTCACTTAGCTCGACCCCCTAGCGTATATATGAGCTCGACAACCGGTTTCCTTCCCCGGCATCCTGCTTAACCTGACTTTTGTCGGGCTCATGTAAACCCCCAGAATGTGCGCGTGAAATTTATTTTCATATACCACCTCTACTGTGCGATGTCAGTGCACGTTGAAAGAACCCCAGGTTGTTTAAATTTCCGGAGCCCTTCACTGCGGCGTCCCTCATAGCCTGAGTGGTTTTGGGACGTTAAACCCCCATAAACTCATACACCACCAATTTCGTAGCATCCATGGATGCCCTGTACGTAATCGCGAATGTACAACGCGACGCCATCTTACGACGCGCTGGTGTACCATAAGTAATTTGGCTTCTACTCATGTCCAAAATTCTCCGATAAAGGTTTTAAAAATTGGAAAATTATATGAGACAGATACTGCGCCATTTCCTTTCCCAAAAAACCAATTAAAAATTCAAAAAAAATTGTAAGATACCGTTATAAAAATATTGAAGGTATGGTCCATTCTTCTGATACGTACCAAAATTCTTATAAAGTGTTTCCATATGTCGCATCGAACAGTTTAGACTCGCATAGAAAACCAACGGGGAACCCTTTAGACGATAGCAAAAACGCTAATAGAAAAAAAAGACTGCCGTCGGATGACCTTCGGATATATTTATTGCTATAGTGAAATCTTTGATTACATGAAAACATTGCGTACATAAACTGTTTCTCGCTCAAAAATGCTTTTGTCCTGAATTGTTGGCTATGCATTCTCCCGCTCCTCCGTGTTCTGTCTCTGTTGTCGTTATATGCTCAAGAGCTCGTGGTAATGTCTGCTGGGGCTTCTCAGAAGAACTGTCTTCGGTCTGTGGTCATGCCACAATGCTCCAATACCAAAGCCCACAAGCGCCGGTAAGGGTGCGAGAAGACGAGGGATGGGCGCATGACAGCGCTTCAGCGGAAGCCGTAGAATTCGTTACCAGAACCATTACAGGTCACTAACGACAGTTTGGTTAGGTGATGCTTGTTGATTAAGTCGAACAGATTATCTATAGTTGCTTACAACTCAAGACCGCGACAGCTTTTCCCCGCCAGGGGAGCTGGGGTGTGGAGGCTTGACATAGACCACGGCTTTTCCGCTGAAAGAGGATTGCACTGGTAAAGCTGAAAAAAAAAGGTTTGCACAGAATACAGCACTAGACGCGTCGACAGTAGTTTGCTGGACAGAGCATTGAAAAACAGTTTTCTCTGTTTTTCTGTATCCTTGTCCAATAAACATCGTTGGGCGTATAGCGCTGTGGCCTGTGCGAGTCCTTTTTTTCTGAGTTTTTTTTTCTACACGCGAATCACCATTCCGGAGTAATTCACCCACCAATAACTTGACCTGCAAACGAATCAAATTCACTCCTACTTAATTTCCACTCATCAGATCTTTGGAGATGTATAGAGTTGGGAGTCAAGTAGGCAAGTCAGCACGTCGAAAACCGTGAAATCTTTTATTTCTTCTTGCAGCCAGTGAAAACTGTAAATTCTGTTTGCCACTCTCATCGCGCGACTTGCAGAAGAGCGAGGTGGCCCACAGGACAAAGACCATCGGTCGGAAGGTGTCCAAAGCCTCTTCCGGCAAGGCGCCCCCAACCTTGCTGTCGCCAGGCAGCCAGTCCGGAGGCGAAGACGCCGACGCAGCGGCGGGCCAGCCGAAGCGGAAGCGGCGCAAGAAGACGTTCGTCAAGCAGGCCACGAGGATCATCGGTACCGCGACGGCACTCCTGCCACTTGGCCATGGGGAGAAGAAGGCACATGACGCGCATGAGGATGAGGACGATGGTACGAAAGAGCCTGTCGAAAACCTGTATCCGAGCGTGGCTTTTAGTGCGAAAGCCACTACTATCACTATACTCGGATATACAACTCAAGAACGCATCAAATTTTCCCCGTCAAATGACCCCCTTCCAGCCAATGGCGTTGGCCAATTATCACGACCTTGCTAGTGGGACAAAGCAGGGAGCGTTAGCTGAAAGGGGATAATGGCTTCCCTCTCTGGGCAGGGACTCTATAGCGCTCTGTGCATTGTGGCGCCGCTCCCTGCATTGTCACGCTTGTAGGGTCATGATAATCGGCCGACGCCATTGGCTGGAAGGATGGCCTTCGACGAGGAAGAGCCGCTGCGTTCTTGAGTTGTATCCGACTACAGCAATCCTGAGAAAGCCGATGGGTCTCTGAAGCCTCGACCGTATAGACCTCTGACCCTTGACCTTTGAGATGAAATGACTTGGATAAAATGTGGCTAGGGGAAGGTCACGTGATACGAAAGTTTGAAAGAAATTATCTTGCAGATGTTGTCGTTAGGGCAATGTTTAGGCAGTAGTCAAGCTAATTCGAGACCAAATGCTTTCGCACGTCATACTTGGTTTAATGGCGTTAAAACTCTTCTCTGATTTTTTTTTGCATGCTGCTCAAGAAGTGAATGGGAAGAATGGTGTTACAAAAGATTAATATGAAGAAAACTAAATTAATATTCAACAACCCGGATGGTGAACAACTGCATATCCGGACCATGAAGGTCAACTATTGAGGATAATAATAATGGGGTACGTGGTGTGCGTCTTTCACGTAGGTTCCCGGCCATAATATTACGGAGCACCCTTCGGCGCCTCGAGCTCTTTTAACGCCTTACCTTGCGCCTTACACATATAAGTAAAGTACCTGTGCTTTACACCTGTACACCTATACTTATGGGTTACGAAAAGCAGGTTAACAATATCTCTCAAGACGAACGCATGTAATAGTTTCATCTCTTCAGTACTCGCCTGTGGGGCAGAAACATGGAGGTTAACGAAAAGGCTTGAAACTAAATTGAAGACAGCCTAGCGCGATATATGTAAAGAGAAAAGGTTTTGGTGAAGTTAATGGAACGGAAAAGAACTACGGAACTACAAGTTTTTTGCTGCCGATTATTCTGGTTAAAAAATTTTTTCTTGCGGTCAAGCCACCAGTGAAAAAAGAAATATTTGAATTAGAACACGCGAACAAGTTATTCCACTTGGCCGTATTGACAATAAAAACAGACGCAATCGCATATCGCTCGCCCAGTGCCGAGATAGTCCGCTACCAATCAGAACCACGTCTTGCACACACGTAGCAGAAGCTTGCATCCAATTGTTGCCTTGCCAGAGGACCCTACTGCCGGGCATTTTGACGACTTCGCGTACACCTCGCAGAAAGGGTCAGACGGGCTAGAGGCGATTAACACAATGAAGGAACGTCCCTGATGTTTCACTGTAATCCATTTCGCTTTGGTAGGAGTGGAAAGCTACAATCGTATACCTACGAGGTAGATATCTAGTATAGAACAGAGCATTGCGATGATTACTCCGACCTGCAGATAAAGACCTAAACAAGGAACAATGGGTAGCCTGGAGACAACTGCAAACTAACACATACCCCAATCTGGAATTTCGGCAGATATCTTCCTTATCGGGAGGTGAATTAGAGAGAAAACCGATACTCGGCGGCGACCCCCAGTGGCAGTGATTAGAAAAAGTTTCTCTTGCTGCCACCCAGTGAGAGCTGAAGAAGGTGCCGAGTTGGCACCGAAACGTCGGTTCTTCCACGAGAACTTGTTCGGAGTATCACGATTTTTTTTTCTAATACCCCAATTTGCACATCCTATACAAAATCCAGACAACCGTATACAAAGGCGTATTCCCGAATTGCGGGCAGAAACCTACCTTATATACCATACCACGTGGGTCTGCCTTAAACATACCAAATCCAATCTCGGAGTAGTGGGAGTCTGCGCGGTCCAGTTGCGACGAAGCCGACCAGCTTAGACTGGTCAAGCGCGCTGGCTGGCAGCAGAGACCGCAAGCGACCTTGGAATGTTCGTGACAAGTACCGGACATCTGTGGGGTTTTGGTAGGACGGCAACTTGAATGCTATCGCATTATTAGTTTTGAGCCCAAAGGGTTTACCTCGAACCTTACAAAAATGGTCTACAGACAGTCTATAGACTTCTTATAGAATCCATTTTCTTCCTTTAGATGTTTCTCTTTGTCTATTCGTGGTCTATAGGCTGTCCATAGACAAAATACTACTAAAAGTGTATGGCCATAAATCTATAGATTGTCTACAGACTGTATATGGGATATGTGTTCCCTATAGAGCGTTCTCTAGTGTTTGTCTATAGAGGGTCTATAGACTTTATAAACAGAAGTCTATGGACAGTCTATAGACTGTCTAAAGAATTTTTGTAAGGGTCTGGGCCAAGCTGTGTGATTCTTCAGTCATTGCCAGCGTTTTCAGAGCTTTTGAAGGCGAGAACAACGCTTGTCCTTGCTCCCTCTGAAAGTTAGGACTTGCACGAATGCCATAAGATCCACCCACCGTTGATTAGAAGCTAACCCCTTGGACTTGTGACTTGACAGCGAATGCTGTTTGCGCCCTCCACCTTTCACCTTGACCCCGCAGAGGAGAGCGGCCAGAGCGAGCTCGACAGCCGCCAGCAGCACTGCCTGGCCCTGGTGGGAGCCCTGGCGTGCACCCTCCTCATCCTAATCGCACTCACCTTCGCCGTCTACTTCTGGAGGTCATCGCCCGAGAACGTGAAGGCACGTTGCCCCTCTGCGTTGGCATTGCAAACTTACTGGGCGAATCGCTGCTGCCCATTCCTAACAAAACCTCACCAAGACAACGTCAAGAATAGCACTGCCACCGCTGGACCTGCATGTGCTTTTTACGCGGTTGGAATGATCTCCATAGCGAGCACGCGGAGCAGTTCTGGCGTTGGTTGAGAGTTGTGCAGGCAATTACTTAGTGCTGTAGAGTTGCTCGGGCAACTACCAGCATTTCGGCGTTATTGGTCTCCGCAATACAGACGTGTCAGAAAAGCTGAAGATTATTCAGAAAGATAATCTAACCATCTAACTGAGTCATGCTCGTGATTTTTCGCTCACAACGCGGACAAAGTCGACGCCGCGTTTTCTGGACATCGGGGCCTAACTACGTCACTGAGGCTGGACACGTGAACACGCAGTGGTGGCAGAGGGGAAAGCAGGGGGGTGGGCGGGATGGGGGAGGACAACGTTAACATTGGCAGTATAGCCAGAAGGAAAGGGAAGAGAGAGTAAATATTAAGGGGGGGGGGGTTCACTCCATGCCTAACGAACCAGAGTTTGCCCTCGACCCTCCCCGATTTCGTCTAGAAAAAATGATGGCTCTTTGTCATACTGTGAAAGTTATTTCCCTCGATATTGCCGCGAATATTTGCAGTATTTGTTCGTTTTTCAAATCTGCCGCCACACCACTTTATCGCGTTGTTTGCGACGCAAGACGCGACTAGATTTATCTCAATTGATCGCAGCCAGGCAGAGCTGATTCTACGTTGTTCCGGAATGTTCTAGTAACTTTGCACGCTTTATCTCGAAAGTTCGCTATCAGCTTTAAATTGAGCACGGCCCACAGCGCCGGCCATTTTCTGTTCGACGACCGCCGAGCACGCTTGTCGCTTCGCCGCCGCCGCCGAGTGATTCAGTCCATTTTGGGTGCAAGTCAGCCCAATAAACAGTTTTCTTTTAGAAGACCGTTTTGTCCGTCTTCATCACACGGTGACTGACGGAGTGGATCACGCCACACACCATTTGCTCGCACAGTCTGGACTTGTCAGAAGCAGCTCCGTCCAGAGGCAACACTAATGCTAATCGCATATTCTTACACATCAATCGCATCGATCGTTTATAGTTATTTTTCGGGCACACGCATGTGCCTGCCGTAAAATTATGATGCCGCAGTCAAAAAAACGCCAGAACGGTGTCAAAAATACGACAAAATGTTATGTAGTTCTGTCGTGACGGCAGATTTTTCTGTGCTACCTCTCCGTTGTAACTACACAAAATTCTGTTATTACTGAAATTTCTGTTCTTTCAGGCTTCTGGTAAAAAAGAATTAAAAGAAGTTTGCCGTGGTAAAAAACTAAAATTTGTCGTGACGACAGAAACTTGCTGTGTTATTCGACTGGGCGACTGAAGCAGCTCTCCTTTCGGTTCCCGCCTGCAGGTTGCCTGCACCAGCTTGGAGTGCATAGAGGCGCGTAGGTTCATGGACGGACTGCTGGACTCGTCCAAGGACCGGTGCAAGGACTTCTACGGCTACGTGTGCAACCGCTGGCAGCAGAAGGGCTCGAGCTTCGCGTCCGACATGCAGGACGAACTGATTGGCACGCTGCACGAGAAGCTCAAGGAGGAGGTGCAGGTGGCCGACCCGCAGGGGGGACACCTCATGGCGCACGTGTACCGCGGCTGCCAGACCTACGTCAGCTCCAAGGAGAGGCTGGGCAAGGCCCTGGCCTTCACCGAGGACGTGGTCATGTCCGGCCGCATGAGGAGGTACAACGCCCGCCCACGTCCAACATTATTGGACATAAATTTTGAATATTGAAAAATTGTAAGGCATATTGAAGGTAATGGTCCGTTCTTTCGATGTGTAGCAAAATGCTTGTTTTAAACTTATTCCGTGGCTCACATGGAACAGCTAGAAAGCTAATGGGGAATGCTTTTGACGATCGCAAAAATATTAATGGCAGCAAAATGCAAGCATAGCCGACGGCAGATCTGCTGATATATTGAAGGGTCGAGTATGACTCAAGAACATAGCGGAAGGTGCAATCCCCTTGGACATGCTAGCGTGACTTCGCGAGGGGCGGCGGATAAAAGAAGATTAACCACGGCGTCATGGAAATCTGTGGACGCTATTGTCTGGAGGGTCTCCTTTATGGGGCATCTGCCGCTTCGTTCTTGACTTTTATCCTACTGTAGGCAGTTTTGTTTTCGTTCATTTTCTCGGATTCACCCAGAGCTCGGGATGTTACACGTCACAAAAATTACGTAAGAGCTCCCACCTTGCTGTACAAGGAATCTTAATTTTCTATCTCTTCAACGGAAGCAGTGATTTCTTGCGCAGGGCAAAAAATGGTAGCGTTAATTCTAACGTTGTTAAACCGAGTTGACATGCGAAAGCCTGATTAGCTCATGGTTTTGCTTTCCTGGGTCGTCGGCACGTCTGGCGACGATTTTCGACTCTGTTAAGCTGTATCGAGGTTAAGCCGATCTGATCTGTACGCGCCGCAGATGGAATTTGATGAAGACCACGATGTGCAATGCATACGCCCGTGTGGTTATGTGACATGTTTTAAGAGGAAGAAAGCGCGAGAGTGTGTTGCGAGGCGTGGTCGACTGCGGCCATTGCATTGCGTTCTCTATGTAGTGGCCAGCGAAGCTGATCTGTCCGCGTTGCCGCGGGTTCGAAACCCAGTCGCGGCAATATTGAAAGTCAAGGTCAAGGCTTCAGTGATGGCCTCGCTTTTGCAGCTTTGGTCGTGAAGTAGAGCTTTCGCTATAAAAAAAAAATTCAGGGAGGCACTTTGTTGACCTAAAGTGCGGTGAGGCGAAAGGCTTTAGCGTGTTGTTACTACTTGTGTCACTGATCTGTGGTTAAGATGTTAATTAAGTACACAATCATTTGTGAATCTTAAATGTTGGAGACACTGGAGGGCGTTTGGGAGGCATCCGTCTGATTCGGCGCCTTTCTGCAAACACTCTCCAGCGTCCTAGACAAGGAGAACTGCATGTGCGTTGGCAGGAAATAGCGTAGTCGTTAGCACGCTCGGCTGCGGAACGGAAGGATGGTCGTTCGAATCTTATCTTGCACAAAGATTTCTTTTCTTATCGAGTTGAAGATCGTAACGGACGGACGGACGGACGCGAGCATGAGCCATTAGAGGCTTTCGCCTTAATATTTTGGCAGCTGCGCCCGTCGATGACTCTGAGTCACCCCAGGCGCTGGATGTAACGTCGGACGGACGGACGGGAGAAGGAGCCATTAAAGGCTTTCACCTTAAAAGATGCATTGCTCGTGGCTCGACATGACGAATGAGCAGGGTCTCCGCTTCGTTACGCCCACACCGTGGTTCGGCGGCGCGCAGTGCCAGCAGCTTCACCGAGGTGGTCCGCCTGGTGGCGCGGGCGTCGCTGGAGATCGGCCTGCACACGGTGCTCATCATGCGCATGGAGTCGAGCGGCGATGCAGGCGCCAGGCTGCGCATCTCTCCCGGCAAGTCTATTCTGCGCAAGATGGACGTGGACAACTACGATGATCTGCAGCGAGTCCTCGACACCACCTTCGGGTGGCTGCCCAACGTGTACACCAGGTGGGTGCACACTAAACACGAACACGCCTATATGGGAGTAAAAAGGGAGTAAGCCGTCCTCTAGAGCACTCTCTTTTGTAAAAGTTGAGTGTATAAGAGGGAGTGTAATGCACACTAAACATGAATACGTCTATGCTGTTTGGAGTGTAGAGGACACTTGGCGTGTAGAGGACACCCGCCGCGGTGGCTCAGTGGTTAGGGCGCTCGACTACTGATCCGGAGTTCCCGGGTTCGAACCCGACCGCGGCGGCTGCGTTTTTATGGAGGAAAAACGCCAAGGCGCCCGTGTGCTGTGCGATGTTAGTGCACGTTAAAGATCCCCAGGTGGTCGAAATTATTCCGGAGCCCTCCTCTACGGCACCTATTTCTTCCTTTCTTCTTTCACTCCCTCCTTTATCCCTTCCCTTACGGCGCGGTTCAGGTGTCCAACGATATATGAGACAGATACCGAGCCATTTTCCTTTCCACAAAAACCAATTATTATTAGTGTAGAGGACAGCTTACTTTTTGCTCCTTTGTATTTAGAGTGTGCGCTTGTTACAAGGACGGAACAGAGCAGACGGTATAAGTTCAGGGGGTACTCACCTCAAATAGTGCCATGGAACTGCACCGCATGAGCAGCCTGGTAATGACAGCTGCATAGTGCTCAAAATGTCCTTACTGGACAACATAAGAAAAGAGAGGGGGGGGGGGGGGTAGGTTCAGATAGGCAGGCTTCTGAGAGCACAGCTTCCACTATTCGCATAATGCATGCAGTTATTAGGCGGACCAATGCTGGTAATATTTAAATTTATTTATTTATTGGGACATAGTGCAGGCCAATATTTTGACTCAAGCAGGAGGGGCTTTGTGTAAAACATATAAAAAGAATACAAACTAATAAAGCAAGAAGCGAACACACAGGGAATAATTTGCACAGTTCAGAAAAACGAAATTCCGCAGTTGGACAACGTAGTTCGTTCAGAATTTAATTGAGCATTAGAAAAACAACAACACATCATAGACGACAAGAATGCGAGTTCATAATATAATTCCTCTTGCCAAGGCAACAACATTATTAATTGAAACTAAATAGTTATATATGGAACTGCAGTTTCTTACAACAGAAATTAGATTTTAAAATGTTTAGTTGCGTAGAATTCTAAACCTAGACTTCTAGTGGAAAGTAAAATGTGCGCTAGCGATGATTGTAAATCTAATAAGTGACGTTAGTAACTATGCCACATTGTACTCACACGTTTATGAGATTTTCGGAAAGTCGGTTTAATTTTTCCAGAAACACTGTGAAGGAATGTATGACGACTAACTTTTCTGCGGGGTTCAAATTCGGTGTACTGTCGAACTTCGTAAATATAGAGGGAGCATCTGTAGTCTCTTATACTTAAAAAAAATGGCTTTGTTATGACAAAATGGGCAGACAGCCTATACTAGTCTGATGAAATCACGCGAGTGGCTTATGCTAGTGTATACATGCCGGGTGTTTCACGTAATATGATCTGCATATTTAAAAAAAAAACGAGCTTTTTGAGTTTGAAGAGTGGTTTTATAGGCATAGCACTGTCAGCGGTGAAGCAAATCAGAATACAGGTAAGAAGTGGTATAACTAATATTCTGGTTATCTAATAACTTTTAACTGTTACTGCTAGTCTACTTATTTATTGAGGGGCTTGTAGAGCCCATCGTAAGTAATATCCATATGCTTTTAGAATTTCAGAAGCGCAGTTAGCCTTGGCGCTTTGGCACGACGAATTTCGGCTATTTCGACGAGTTAAGTCTTCTGGAGGGGTTGCTTTGCCTGCAAGCTTCTCGAAACCGCATATATTTTGGCACGATGTGTTCAGAATTTGTTGGGACACAGTAGCTATATTTTCGACCTTCTAAAAGATGATATGGATACGCCTTTCAATAAACGAGGAGAGTACCATAATAGTTAAAAAGGCAACTATTCAGTATTAGTCAACCAGCCTTCTAGTTAGCACATTTCAGCTGTATTCTGGTGCACTACACTGCTGACAATGCTGTGCTGAAAAAAGCGTTCTTATAACTCAAAAAGCCTACGTTTAAAAAGATGCAGAACATCTGAGGCGACACGCCCGGTATATCTTTTTCAGTGTACACTGTGTACAAGTAGTCAAAATAAAAGCAGTAAAACTTCGTTCTGCGAGAGAAATTCCCTTGGGTCTCCACACGATATCCCACTCACGGTCGTTGGTCCATGACGTATGCGGCCCGGCTGACGGCTATCATCTGCTCATGTTCGGAGAGGTACCGGCCCGGCGGTCGGAGGGGAAGCCGGGCAAGACAGGAGGATCTGGGGAGGATGGCCTTGCAGTGGGAGCACGAGGTGCATATGGGGGATACCGGGTTAAATTTAGAAAGATGGGCTGGTGTATACGCAGCGTTCGCTTCAGCAGTTGGCGCCAGATTGACTGCTATAGTCGAATATAACTCAAGAATGCAGCGGCTTTTCCCCACCAAAGGACCTCTTTCCAGCCAATGGCGCCGACCGATCCTCATATTCCTGCAGAGCGGCGCCACAGTGGAGAGAGGAGTCTATTCCCGACCATAGAGGGAAGGGATTATATACCCTTTCATCTACCACTCCCTGCTTTGTCACGCTAGCAGGGTCATGACAATCTGCCGACGCCATTGGCTGGAAGAGGGTCCTTTGACGGGGAGAGGTTGCTGCTGTCTTGAGTTGTATCCGACTATAGCTATGTGGTAGTGAGGGACGTTATTTTCTTGGTAATTTCAATGCGTTTACTGTGTTTATTTGTGCTTGCCATTTATAATTGTGTTCTATCTTTGTGACCCGTTATTACCATTTGTCCCCCCTTTATGTAATGCCCCATTGGGGCCTTTAAGAGAAAATAAATTATGATGATGATGATGACGTACTTGTGTACGCGTTAACCTCTTACTTGGTCTGGATGTCCAGTTCTGTGTACATAGTGTGTAAAGGCCTGCTTGCTTCCTTTTCATTTTGTATTTATTATTGTATCACTTTTATTTTTGGTCGCCGCTAAGCTCCAATGTTCTGGTTTCTGCGGTCAGCACCTGTTCCTTTTCTTTCGCTTTCAAACAAAACCACCCCCATCCAGGGATGGCGTCGCCCAGGTCATCGAGAGCGACCGCAGCGTAGAGTCCGCCCTGCAGCCCAGGTTCTACGGCGGCTCCGACACGGTCACCGACCACGTGGTCGGTCCGCTAGAGCTCTTCGTGAGCAGGATGGCGACGGGCGTGTCGGCCGAAACCTGGAGGCTGGCGGTTAACGACGTGCTGCCCCAGCACCTCAAGATCGACCAGAAGGCCATGGTGATCGCGGTCGCGCCGACCGTCTTTTTGGCTGCGTTCGAGGCCCTCTCGTCGACCGGCCTGAAGAAGACCCGCTTCTACCTGGCGGCCAATCTGGACGCCGAGGTCGCTTACCTCGAGACGTCCAGGGAGCACCTGGGGTGAGCTCGGCGTGCATAGTGGGCCATGTGCAGAAGGCAGGAAAAAAAAATTGGAGGGGACAAAAAAGCTCCGCCTTAAAGTTATGACGTTATAACGTGATGGGTAAGTTTCCATATATGCAGAATGTCAGTCTCTACTTCATAGGTCCCTGAAGATTCATAGATCCCTGGAAAACCTCATACCCCTCCTGGCGGAGTGTTACAGCGGTTAAACGATGCGCCACTGCCCTGCGGTGGCAGATGCTCACAGCGGCGGGTCTTGTGCGACACAGGTTGCTCCTGCCGAGGACCAATCATTGTCACCTGCAACGATGGGCAGGTTGTGATGACACCGCAATATCAAGTGACCTAGATGGCCCGCCTGCATCCTAGGTTGCTCTCAGGGCACCGCCTGTCAGATTCTGTTAGTGATTTTTCGCTCGCAACACCGACACCGAATTTTCTAGACAATGGCGCCCTTGACGCTATCGCGTTAGAACGCTGGCGGCGTGGCGACAGAAGTGGCGACTGCTGCACAACGTCACTGTGCAGTCGGTACAGCTGAAGCAACGCCGAGAAGAATGTCCATCAAAGGAGGCCATGCAGCCAATTTGGTCGAACGATTATTATGACATCGCGGTTAACACTCTTGTACCTGCCACACCACTGCGATGTCACAATAAAAGGTGCAAGATGACTATATAACCGCGTATCTATGGCGACAGATCAACGCCATTGACAGGAGGGCTTTCTTTCCCATACAAAAAACTCCTATGGGCGTCTATGGAAAAAGCTATGTCCGTCTATGGCCTTTTATGAACATCTATAAGCACCCATAGAGGTGCTTATTGCCAGCTATTGAAAAATCTATGCCACTAAAGCTATAGCTTTGGAACCATACAATTGTCTTAAGCTCTCTATAGAAAAATATATCAGCCTGTATAGACAGCTTTAGACAGAAATAGGAAAGGTCTATAGCTATTTGGGCCAAAATTCTATAACCGGCCATAGGACATTTTTGTATGGGAATTGAGAGGCATTCGCGCAACAATGAGGTCGTTGCGGGAGCATAGACAGTCACTCACAGAGGAGCTGCAACCAAACGGGCTATCCCGTAATTATTCGCGAAATGCCTTCGTAGCTCCTTCGTGTTGTACATCGCGCACTGCGGTGTCTTGACGCTGGAGCTGCCTCCCTCCAGCTTCGTGGAGGCACCCAGTGCGGTGTCTTGACGCCTGTTGGTCTTGCATTCTGCATTGCCACAAGTGTAAGCTATTGAGGGGCTCACACTAAGTCTTGTGAACGCTTTCTAAAACTGTGAGTCCCTGAATATTGTGGCTCTCTTTGTCCAAGCATTCTTTGCAGAACCATGACGGCGACTTAGAGAATTAGCACAGCATTCTTACACACCTTACTTCCCAGCTTTCAGATGGCAGTGCATCAGAGCACGTTAAAGATCCCCAGACGGCCAAAATCATTCCTGCGCCCTTCACTACCACCGTGCTCCTGTCTCCTTCTTTCTTCTTTCACTCTCTTAAGGCGCGGTTGAGGTGGCCACTAAGATGGGGGCATCTACTCCGCCTTTCCTTCCCTGAAAACGAACCAACAAGTGCACGTAAATAGACTCTGTCGTGCTAATCGCCGCGGTGGCTCAGTGGTTAGGACGCTCAGCTGCTGGGCCTTAGTACGCAGGTTGTAATCCGAACTCGCCGTCCGCGTTTCAATGGAGGCGGAACGCAAAAGGCGCCCATGTGGTGGGGGATGTCAGTGTACGTTAAAGGTCACAATCTGGTCGAAATTATTCCGGCGCCCTCCACTACATCACCTTTCTCGTCTTAATTACCTCTTTCACTCCCACCTTCCTTCCCTCACGGCGCGGTTGAGTTGTCTACCGAAGTGTGAGACAGTCACTGCACCATTTTTTTCTAACAAAAATAATGGCTGGAGTTCACCGTGGCTCGAACCTAGTTATAGGAGCGAAAGTTCTGTTAAACATGTTCTCCATTGTCTCAAATCAAATGGACAGGTCAAAAACCAAGGTCAAGGTCAGGCACCCAATGGTCATAGTCATATGATCACGAGGTCGTGCTATCATAGCTTGGGGTATATCACCACGCAGTTAAGTTCGATTTGACCTTGTGAGGCATTGTGGTCACTGTCGATGTGGTGCCCATGTCTGAAATCAAATTTCAAGGTCAAGGGTCAAGTTCAAAGGTCAGTGTCAGGCACTTAGTGATCATAGTCAAATGATCACGTGATCAAACTACTATAGCTTGAGGAGTCATAGCACCGTTAAGCTCGATTTGACCTTTTGAGACATTAAATGTTATTGTCTCATCCACATCGAAATTGGAAGTTGTGCCCCGAGGAGTAGGGCTCTCGCTCTAAAACCACTAACGTTCTTTTTTTTTTTTGCTTTGCGCAGTTCTGCCGGCGCCACCAAGGCGGCGCGCTTCTGTCTGGAGCTGTGCCGCCGCATCCGGGCCCTGTCGTGGCACGAGCTAATTCGAGGCCTCATCTACGACCAAGGCTTCATGGACACCGCGAACGCCGTGAAGGACATGTTCACCTCGCTGACGCTCACCATTAAGGACAAGAACGTGCTCACCTGGCTTACCGACGATGTCCGCGAGAAGGCGTACCAGCGGGTCTCCGAGATCCAGGTCGACGTTATACCGGCCAATGCCATCAGGTGCGCCGCTGTTGTTCAGGCGATGCACTCGTTCGTTCATCCATACGATATAGAAGCGTCGCGAAGGTACAAAACTAAAGTGAACCAAAATAGAGAGTACCCGCTTCGACTGTCCGAAGCCAAACAAGGGCATTGCTGTTTGGAGCAACCCCGCCCTTACATATACCTCCAGATGCAATTGTAAAATGTAGCGCCAAACGAGTTCCCCCACCGATGGCGTCAACCGATTGTCGTGACGTCACAGTCAACTGTCTTGCACCTGCCATCCACCTGCAATGTCATGCTAAATATAACAGGCGCAGGACGGTTGACTTCGACAGCATAACGATAAGTCAACGCCCGAGTAGACAGCTGGTGAGGCTCATTTCACAGACCTATACCTAACAATTCTGGACAAATGCATTTTTCAGCGGGAAACCGTTTGTGAACGCAAATTTTTCATATGATGTAAGATTTCACTATAACAAAATATCCGCTAATCATCCCAAGGCAGTGCTGTGTTTTTATTAATGTTTTTGCTATCATCAAAAGCGTTCCCCCATTGGTTTTCAATGGTAGTTTTAACTGTTCGATGCGATCGATACAAACAATTTAAAAGTAAGATTTTGCTACATGTCCGAAGAATTGACCGTTACGTTCAATATTTCCGTAACAGTGTCTTACAACTCTCTAATTTTCATAATTTTTGTCCGAGAATGTTGGACATGTTTTCCACTGCCCTCTCTGGCTGTATCCGACTATGTGCCAATTTACAGGCGACGGAGCGGTCAGTGATATTCGCAGCGATTCTTGTCAGGTTATCAGTTCACGCGAACGTTGTACATTTCGGCGCGCTTGAATTCAGCGAGGTCGCCGTAGACGTGAGCCACTTCAGTCCGCCGCCCATGGATAACCCGCGGGCGTTCGTGTTCGGCTTCCTGGACGTGATCAAGGCGGACAACAAAATGCTCCTGGGCATCCCGCCCACACGCCGGGACGTTGTCCTCCAGCGAGTCGAGCCGTACGGCCCCGTCTCGTACCAGTCGGAGCTGGGCTCCGTGCTGATCCCCTCGCTGTACGTGAGGAAGCCGTACCTGTACGGGAACAGTGTACCCTTGTACTACAACTACGGGACAATGGGCGTCATGCTTGCCACGGCCATCACTCAGGTGAGCGTTCTCAAGCGAAACAACGCGGGTGACAATACGCACGCTGAA
>JARKHS020007537.1:0-18706 GCA_030143305.2 Amblyomma americanum
GTGTGATACGCGTCAAATCTTTTCCTCTCATAACTGCGCGAAAAGCATGTATTCGTGCTTAATACAACGAGACAAGCTGTTTTAGACCGAAACGAGCTAGATCTAAACACATCGGTTTTGCGAGTCTGAGTGATACGCGTCAAAACGTTTTCTCTCATAACTGCGCGAAAAGCATGTATTCGTGATTAAAACAACGAAACAAGCTGTTTTAGACCGGGACAAGCTAAATTTGAACATCAGTTTACAAGTGTCAGTGTGATACGCGTCAAAACGTTTTCTCATAACTGCGCGAAAAGCATTTATTCGTTCTTAATACAACGAAACAAGCTGTTTTAGACCGAAACGAGCTAAAGCTGAACACAGCGGTTTTACAAGTGTCCATGTGAAACGCGTCAAAACTTTTTCTCATAACTGCGCGAAAAGCATGAATTCGTGCTTAATACAACGAAACAAGCTGTTTTACACCAAAACGAGCTAGATATGAACACATCGGATTTACAAGTTACCGTGTGATACGCGTCAAATCTTTTTCTCTCATAACTGCGCGAAAAGCATGTATTCGTGCTTAATACAAAGAAACATGCTGTTTTAGACCAAAAGGATCTAGATATGAACACATCGGTTTTACAAGTGTCCCTGTGATACGCAGTCAAAACTTTTCTCTTATAACTGCGCAAGAAAAGCATGTATTCGTGCCTAAAACAACGACACAAGTTGTTTTAGACCGAATCGAGCTCGATCGAAACACATCGGTTTTGCAAGAGTCCGAGTGTTACGCGTCAATACTTTTTCTCTCATAAGTGCGCGAAAAGCATGTATTCGTGATTAAAACAACGAAACAAGCTGTTTTAGACCGAAACAAGCTAAATCTGAACATCGGTTTACAAGTGTCAGTGTGATACGCGTCAAAAAGTTTTCTCATAACTGCTCGAAAAGCATGTATTCGTGCTTAATAGAGCGAAACAAGCTGTTTTAGACCGAAACGAGCTAAATCTGAATACATCGGTTTTACAAGTGAACGTGTGATACGCGTCAATATTCTTTCTCTCATAACTGCGCGAAAAGCATGTATTCGTGCCGAAAACAACGAAACAAGCTGTTTTAGACCGAAACGAGTTAAATCTGAACACATAGGTTTTACAAGTGTCCATGTGATACGCGTCAAAACTTTTTCTAATAACTGCGCGAAAAGCATGTATTCGTGCTTAATACAACGAAACAAGCTGTCTTAGACCGAAACCAGCTAGATCTGAACACATCGGTTTTGCAAGTGTCCATGTGATACGCGTCAAATCTTTTTCTCTCATAGCTGCGCGAAAAGCATGTATTCGTGCTTAAAACAACGAAACAAGCTAAATCTAAACACCTCGGTTATGCAAGTGTCCATGTGATACGCGTCAAAACTTTCTCTCTCATAACTTCGCGAAAAGCATGTATTCGTGCAAAAACAACAGAACAAGCTGCTTTAGACCGAAACGAGCAAAATCTAAACACATTGGTTTCGCAAGTGTCCATTTGATACGCGTAAAAACTTTCTCTCTCATATCTTCGCGAAAAGCAAGTATTCGTGCTAAAACAACGAAACAAGCTGTTTTAGACGAAAACGAGCTAAATCTGAACATCCGTTTACAAGTGTCAGTGTGATACACGTCAAAACGTTCGTTTTCTCATAACTGCGCGAAAAGCATGTATTTGTGCTTAATACAACGAAACAAGGTATTGTATACCGAATCGAGCTAAATGTGAACACATCGGTTTTACAAGCGTCCGTGTGATACGCGTCAATATTTTTTCTCTCATAACTGCACGAAAAGCATGTATTCGTGCTTAATACAACGAAACAAGCTGTTTTAGACCGAAACGAGCTCAATCTGAACACATCGGTCTTACAAGTGTCCAGTGATACGCGTCAAACCTTTTTCTCATAACTGCGCGAAAAGCATGCATTCGTGCTTAATAGAACGAATCAAGCTGTTTTAGACCGAAGCGAGCTAAATCTGAAAATATCGGTTTTACAAGTGTCCATGTGATACGCGCCAAACCTTTTTCTTATAACTGCGCAAAAAGCATGTATTCGTACTTAATACAACGAAACAAGCTGTTTTAGACCGAAACGAGCTAAATCTGAACACATCGGTTTTACAAGTGTCCGTGTGATACGCGTCAATATTTTTTCTCTCATAACTGCGCGAAAAGCATGTATTCGTGCCTAAAACAACGAAACAAGCAGTTTTAGACCAAAACGAGTTAAATCTGAACACATCGGTTTTACAAGTGTCCATGTGATACGCGTCAAAACTTTTTCTAATAACTGTGCGAAAAGCATGTATTCGTGCTTAATACAACGAAACAAAAACAAGCTGTTTTACACGAAAACGACCTAGATATGAACACGTCGGTTTTACAAGTGACCATGCGATACGCGTCAAAACTTTTTCTCTCATAACTGCGAAAACGTGCTTACGTGCTCTCATAACGTGCTTAATACAACGAAACAAGCTGTTTTACACCGAAAAAAGCTAAATCTGAACACATCGGTTATATGTGTCCCTGTGATACGCGTCAAATCTTATTCTCTTAAAACTGCGCGCAAAGCATGTATTCGTGCTTAATACAACAAAACACGCTGTTTTAGACCGAAACCAGCCAGATATGAACACATCGGTTTTACAAGTGTCCGTGTGATACGCGTCAAATCTTTTTCTCTGATAACTGCGCGAAAAGCATGTATTTTTGCTTAAAACAACGAAACAAGCTGTTTTAGACCGAAGCGAGTTAAATCTGACCACATCGGTTTTGCAAGACTCCATGTGATAAGCGTCAAAACTTTTTCTGTCAAAACTTCGCGAAGTTTGAAGTTGAAGTTTATTATAATTCTGACAATACAAGATTGTCATGGCGCCGGAGCAAAAGGCGAGACTATACCCGCCTTACTAGGACCATGGGGCCACGAGCACAGCAGACAACAGTGCTAAAAAAATGTATACATATATACACATAATACACACATATACATACTTATATATACAATAGACACAATTATACATACAATAAGTCAATGCAACTTAATAGGTATAAATAATGCAAATGAAGAAATAAAGATACAGAAAGGCCAAAATTCAGTTTTTGGAAAAATATAGTTTTGAGTTCTTTTTGAATATTGAAATGGTTGAGTAATCTTGCATGATATCAAATAAGGCATGCTCACTATTAGGTAAATTATAGATCTGCCACTGTAAAGCTAATTGCCGCAGTTTGTTCTAGTTTTAACCTTAATAAAGTTTCAATCCTTTAAGGTGTAGTTAGTTGTGGTATTAGTATATATAGAAAAAAGTTATCACGATTACTTATGAATTCTAAAAACGCTTTTTCGGATAACTTTTGTTTATATAGATTAGTGACACTCAAAATATTGTCCTCGTGAAAGACTCCGAGGTATGTTCGTACATCGAGAGGTTATGAATAATACGAAGACACTTTTTCTGCATTCGGAACAGAGTTTCCAAGTTAGCCCTAGAAGTGACGCCCCAGATAAGTAGACAATAGTGTAATCTAGAATGAATAGTAGAAAAGTATAACTGACGTTTAAGTTTTAAAGGCAACACCGTGCGATGCTTATTGAGCATACCAATTAATTGTGCTATGCTACGTTTAATGTGACTTACGTGATGCGTCCACCGTAGATTTTCTTGGAAGAATACACCCAAGAACTTGTACTGGGAAACCCTTTCAAGTGGTTGAGATTGAAATATTAAAGAAGATGCGTAATTACCTGGCTTATTAATCGGAGTAACAACAATATACTTTGTTTTTTAACATTTAGGCTCAACTGATTAGCCGATAACATGCTGAAAGGGAATTCTAACCAGTTGTTAATAAGCGAAATTAGAGTAGAGATGTTATCAGAGGAGAAAAAAAACGTTTGTATCATCGGCATATAACACAATAACGGGTGTTTCTGGTATTGCCACGATATCATTGATATAAAGCAGGAAAATCGTAGGACCTATAATAGAACCCTGCAGAACGCCGTACCTAATGTCTGCTAAATCTGATTTTATGCTGTTGATTTCCACAAATTGGGAGCTGTGTGATAGATAGCTACGCAATAAGTCTAAAGCAATGCCTCTAGTTCCATAAAAGGGTAATTTGGAAAAAAAGTATGTCATGTTTAATTGAATCAAATGCTTTATTAAAGTCTAAAAATAAGCCTATTGAGTATTGTTGGTTTTCTATATTGGCAACAATTTTATCACGTATTTCAAGTAACGCAGATTCAGTGGATTTACCCCTTTGAAAACCATACTGATTCAGGGATATAAGGTTATGTTTTTGCATGTGTCCTGTTATTCTGGAATTTAAGGCTTTTTCTATAATTTTAGAAAAAATTGGAAGTATGGATATTGCCCGGTAATTAGTAATGCAATCAGTTGCGCCACCTTTATGCAAGACGACGATCCTAGCAATCTTCATGTTATCCGGAAATGTGCCTGTAGAAAACACAATATTTGTTATGTCACAAAGAACATTGCATAATAAATCCGCGACTGCTTTAAAGCATGTATTCGTGCTTAAAACAACGAGACAAGCTGATTTAGACCGAAACGAGCTAGATCTAAACACATCGGTTTTGCAAGTGTCCATATGATACGCGTCAAAACTTTTTCTCTCTTAACTGCCCGAAAAGCATGTATTCGTGCTTGAAAAATGAAGCAAGCTGTTTTAGAGCGAAACCAGCTAAATCTGAACACATCGGTTTTACAAGTGTCCATGTGATACTCGTCATAACTTTTTCTCTTATAACTGCGCGAAAATCATGTATTCGTGCCTAAAACAACGGAACAAGCTGTTTTAGACGAAACGAGTTTAATCTGAACACATCGGTTTTACAAGTGTCCATGTGATACGCGTCAAAAATTTTTGTCTTATAACAGCGCGATAAGCATGTATTCGTGCTTAATAAAACGAAACAAGCTGTTTTAGACCAAAGCGAGCTAGATCTGAACACATCGGTTTTAAGTGTTCGTGTGATACGCGTCAAAACTTTTCCTCTCATAACTGCGCGAAATGCATGTATTCGTGCTTAATACAACGAAACAAGCTGTTTTAGACCGAAACGAGCTAAATCTGAACACATCCGTTTTACAAGTGTCCCTGTGATACGCGTCAAAACTTTTTCTCTCATAACTGCGTGGAAAGGATGTATTCGTGATTAAAACAAAGAAACAAGCTGTTTTAGACCGAAACGAGCTAAATCTGAACATCGGTTTTCAAGTGTCAGTGTGATACGCGTCAAAACGTTTTCTCATAACTGCGCGAAAAGCATGTATTCGTGCTTAATACAACGAAACAAGCTGTTTTAGACGGAAACGAGCTAAATGTGAAGACATCGGTTTTACAAGCGTCCGTGTGATACGCGTCAATGTTTTTTCTCTCATAACTGCGCGAAAAGCATGTATTCGTGCTTAATACAACGAGACAAGCTGTTTTAGATCGAAACGAGCTAGATCTAAACAGATCGGTTTTGCGAGTCCGAGTGATACGCGTCAAAACTTTTTCTCATAACTGCGCGAAAAGCATGTATTCGTGATTAAAACAACGAAAAAAGCTGTTTTAGACCGAAACAAGCTAAATCTGAACATCGGTTTACAAGTGTCAGTGTGATACGCGTGAAAACGTTTTCTCATAACGGCGCGAAAAGCATGTATTCGTGTTTAAAACAACGAAACAAGCTGTTTTAGACCGAAACGAGCTAAATCTGAACACATCGGTTTACAAGTGTCAGTGTGATACGCGTCAAAAAGTTTTCTCATAACTGCGCGAAAAGCATGTATTCGTGCTTAATAGAACGAAACAAGCTGTTTTAGACCGAAACGAGCTAAATCTGAACACATCGGTTTTACAAGTGTCCGTGTGATACGCGTCAATATTTTTTCTCTCATAACTGCGCGAAAAGGATGTATTCGTGCTTAAAACAACGAAACAAGCTGTTTTAGACCGAAACGAGTTAAATCTGAACACATCGGTTATACGTGTCCCTGTGATACGCGTCAAAACTTTTTCTCTTAAGACTGCGCGCAAAGCATGTATTCGTGCTTAATACAACAAAACAAGCTGTTTTAACCGAAGTGAGCTAGATATGAACAACGGTTTTACAAGTGTCCGTGTGATACGCGTCAAAACTTTTTCTCTCATAGCTGCGAGAAAAGCATGTATTCTTGCTTAAAACAACGAAACAAGCTGTTTTAGACCGAAGCGAGTTAAATCTGAACACATCGGTTTTACAAGTGTCCATGTGATACGCGTCAAAACTTTTTGTCTCATAAATGCGCGAAAAGCAAGTATTCGTGCTTAATACAACGAAACAAGCTGTTTTAGACCTAAAGGATCTAGATATGAACATATCGGTTTTACAAGTTGCCCTGCGACACGCGTCAAAACTTTTTCTCTTATAACTGCGCGAAAAGCGTGTATTCGTGCATAATACAACGAAACAATCTGTTTTAGGCCAAAACGAACTAGATCTGAACACATCGGTTTGACAAGTGTCCTTGTGATACGCGTCAAAACTTTTTCTCTCATAACTGCGCGAAAAGCGTGTATTCGTACTTAAAACAACGAGACAAGCTGTTTTAGACCGAAAGGAGCTAGATCTAATCATATCGGCTTTGCAAGTGTCCATGTGATACGCGTCAAAACTTTTTCTATTAACTGCGCGAAAAGCATGTATTCGTGCTTAATACAACGAAACAAACACAAGCTGTTTTATACCAAAACGAGCTAGATATGAACACGTCGGTTTTACAAGTGACCGTGCGATACGCGTCAAAACTTTTCTCATAACTGCGAAAAGCATGTATTCGTGCTTAATACAACGACACAAGCTGTTTTACACCGAAAAGAGCTAAATCTGAACACATTGGTATACGTGTCCCTGTGGTACGCGTCAAAACTTTTTCTCTTAAAACTGCGCGCAAAGCATGTATTCGTGCTTAATACAACAAAACACGCTGTTTTAGACCGAAATGAGCTAGATATGAACACCGGTTTTACAAGTGTCCGTGTGATACGCGTCAAAACTTTTTCTCTCATAACTGCGCGAAAAGCGTGTATTCGTTCTTAAAACAACGAGACATGCTGTTTTAGACCGAAAGGAGCTAGATGTAATCATATCGGCTTTGCAAGTGTCCATGTGATACGCGTCAAAAGTTTTTCTATTAACTGCGCGAAAAGCATGTATTCGTGCTTAATACAACGAAACAAACACAAGCCGTTTTATACCAAAACGAGCTAGATATGAACACGTCGGTTTTACAAGTGACCGTGCGATACGCGTCAAAACTTTTCTCATAACTGCGAAAAGCATGCATTCGTGCTTAATACAACGAAACAAGCTGTTTTACACCGAAAAGAGCTAAATCTGAACACATTGGTATACGTGTCCCTGTGGTACGCGTCAAAACTTTTTCTCTTAAAACTGCGCGCAAAGCATGTATTCGTGCTTAATACAACAAAACACGCTGTTTTAGACCGAAATGAGCTAGATATGAACACATCGGTTTTACAAGTGTCCATGTGATACGCGTCAAAACTTTTTCTCTCATAACTGCGCGAAAAGCATGTATTTTTGCTTAAAACAACGAAACAAGCTGTTTTAGACCGAAGCGAGTTAAATCTGAACACATCGGTTTTGCAAGTCTCCATGTGATAAGCGTCAAAACTTTTTCAGTCATAACTTCGCGAAGTTTGAAGTTGAAGCTTATTATAATTCTGACAATACAAGATTGTCATGGCGCCGGAGCAAAAGGCGAGACTATACCCGCCTTACTAGGCCCCTGTGGACACGAGCACAGCAGACAACAGTGCTAAAAAAAATGTAAGCATATATACACATATTACACACATATACAAACTTATATATACAATAGACACAATTATACATACAATAAGTCAATGCAACTTAATAGGTATAAATAATGCAAATGAAGAAATAAAGATACAGAAAGGCCAAAATTCAGTTGTTGGAAAAATATAGTTTTGATTTCTTTTTGAATATTGAAATGGTTGAGGAATCTTGCATGATATCAAATAAAGCATGCTCACTATTAAGTAAATTATGAATCTGCCACTGTAAAGCTAATTGCCGCAGTTTGTTCTAGTTTTAACCTTAATAAAGTTTCAATCCCTTAAGGTGTAGTTAGTTGTGGTATTAGTATATATAGAAAAAAGTTATCACGATTACTTATGAATTCTAAAAACGCTTTTTCGGATAACTTTTGTTTATATAGATTAGTGACACTCAAAATATTGTCCTGGTGAAAGTCCTCAGAGGTATGTTCGTACATCGAGAGGTTATGAATGATACGAAGGCACTTTTTCTGCATTCGGAATAGAGTTTCCAAGTTAGCCCTAGAAGTGACGCCCCAGATAAGTAGACAATAGTGTAATCTAGAATGAATAGTAGAAAAGTATAACTGACGTTTAAGTTTTAAAGGCAACACCGTGCGATGCTTATTGAGCATACCAATTAATTGTGCTATGCTACGTTTAATGTGACTTACGTGATGCGTCCACCGTAGATTTTCTTGGAAGAATACACCCAAGAACTTGTACTGGGAAACCCTTTCAAGTGGTTGAGATTGAAATATTAAATAAGATGCGAAATTAACTGGCTTATTAATCGGAGTAAAAACAATATACTTTGTTTTTAACATTTAGGCTCAACTGATTAGCCGATAACATGCTGAAAGGGAATCTAACCAGTTGTTAATAAGCGAAATTAGAGTAGAGATGTTATCAGAGGAGAAAAAAAACGTTTGTATCATCGGCATATAACACAATTTCGGGTGTTTCTGGTATTGCCACGGTATCATTGATATAAAGCAGGAAAATCGTTGGACCTATAATAGAACCCTGCGGAACGCCGTTCCTAATGTCTGCTAAATCTGATTTTATGTTTATTTCCACAAATTGGGAGCGGTGTGATAGATAGCTACGCAATAAATCTAAAGCAATGCCTCTAGCTCCATAAAAGGGTAATTTGGAAAAAAAGTATGTCATGTTTAATTGAATCAAATGCTTTATTAAAGCCTAAAAATAAGCCTATTGTGTATTGTTGGTTTTCTATATTGGCAACAATTTTATCACGTATTTCAAGTAACGCAGATTCAGTGGATTTACCCCTTTGAAAACCATACTGATTCGGGGATATAAGGTTATGTTTTTGCATGTGTCCCGTTATTCTGGAATTTAAGGCTTTTTCAATAATTTTAGAAAAAACTGGAAGTATGGATATCGCCCGGTAATTAGTAATGCAATCAGTTGCGCCACCTTTATGCAAGACGACGATCCTAGCAATTTTCATGTTATCCGGAAATGTGCCTGTAGAAAACACAATATTTGTTATGTCACAAAGAACATTGCATAATAAATCCGCGACTGCTTTAAAGCATGTATTCGTGCTTAAAACAACGAGACAAGATGTTTTAGAGCGAAACCAGCTAAATCTGAACACATCGGTTTTACAAGTGTTCATGTGATACTCGTCATAACTTTTTCTCTTATAACTGCGCGAAAACCATGTATTCGTGCTTAATACAACAAACAAGCTGTTTTAGACCGAAACGAGCTAGATCTGAACACATCGGTTTTACAAGTGACCGTGTGATACGCCTCAAACCTTTTTCTCTCATAACTGCGCGAAAAGCAAGTATTCGTGCTTAATACAACGAAACAAGCTGTTTTAGACCAAAACGAGGTAAATCTGAACACATCGGTTTTACAAGTGTCCGTGCGATACGCGTCAAAAATTTTTCTCTCATAACTGCGCGAAAAGCATGTATTCGTGCCTAAAACAACGAAACAAGCTGTTTTAGACCGAAACGAGCTAAATCTGAACACGTCGGTTTTACAATTATCCATGTGATACGCGTCAAAACTTTTTGTCTTATAACTGCGCGAAAAGCATGTATTCGTGCTAAATACAACGAAACAAGCTGTTTTAAACCAAAACGAGCTAGATCTGAACACATCGGTTTTAAAAGTGTCTGCGTGATACGCGTCAAACCTTTTCCGCTCATAACTGCACGAAAAGCATGTATTCGTGCTTAATACTACGAAACAAGCTGTTTTAGACCGAAACGAGCTAAATCTGAACACATCGGTTTTACAAGTGTCCCTGTGATACGCGTCAAAACTTTTTCTCTCATAACTGCGCGGAAAGCATGTATTCGTGCTTAAAACAACGAAACAAGCTGTTTTAGACCGAAACGAGCTAAATCTGAACACTTCGGTTTACAAGTGTCAGTGTGATACGCGTCAAAACTTTTTCTCATAACTGCGCGAAAAGCATGTATTCGTGCTTAATACAACGAAACAAGCTGTTTTAGACCAAAACGAGCTAAATCTGAACACATCGGTTTTACAAGTGTCCATGTGATACGCGTCAAAACGTTTTCTCATAACTGCGCGAAAAGCATGTATTCGTGCTTAATACAACGAAACAAGCTGTTTTAGACCGAAACGAGCTAAATCTGAACACATCGGTTTTACAAGTGTCCGTGTGATACGCGTCAAAACTTTTTCTCATAACTGCGCGAAAAGCATGTATTCGTGCTTAATACAACGAAACAAGCTGT
This sequence comes from Amblyomma americanum, assembly GCA_030143305.2. Taxonomy (NCBI): domain Eukaryota; kingdom Metazoa; phylum Arthropoda; class Arachnida; order Ixodida; family Ixodidae; genus Amblyomma; species Amblyomma americanum. The sequence continues at coordinate 10,638 of JARKHS020007537.1, forward strand.
TTTAGACCGAAACGAGCTAGATCTGAACACATCGGTTTTACAAGTGTCCATGTGATACGCGTCAAAACTTTTTCTCTCATAACTGCGCGAAAAGCATGTATTCGTGCTTAATACAACGAAACAAGCTAAATCTAAACACATCGGTTATGCAAGTGTCCATGTGATACGCGTCAAAACTTTTTCTCTCATAACTGCGCGAAAAGCATGTATTCGTGCTTAAAACAACGAAACAAGCTGTTTTAGACCGAAACGAGCTAAATCTGAACACATCGGTTTTGCAAGTGTCCATGTGATACGCGTCAAAACGTTCTCTCTCATAACTGCGCGAAAAGCATGTATTCGTGCTTAAAACAACGAAACAAGCTGTTTTAGACCGAAACGAGCTAAATCTGAACATCGGTTTACAAGTGTCAGTGTGATACGCGTCAAAACGTTTTCTCATAACTGCGCGAAAAGCATGTATTTGTGCTTAATACAACGAAACAAGGTATTGTATACCGAAACGAGCTAAATGTGAACACATCGGTTTTACAAGCGTCCGTGTGATACGCGTCAATATTTTTTCTCTCATAACTGCACGAAAAGCATGTATTCGTGCTTAATACAACGAAACAAGCTGTTTTAGACCGAAACGAGCTAAATCTGAACACATCGGTTTTACAAGTGTCCAGTGATACGCGTCAAACCTTTTTCTCATAACTGCGCGAAAAGCATGCATTCGTGCTTAATAGAACGAATCAAGCTGTTTTAGACCGAAGCGAGCTAAATCTGAAAACATCGGTTTTACAAGTGTCCATGTGATACGCGCCAAACCTTTTTCTTATAACTGCGCAAAAAGCATGTATTCGTACTTAATGCAACGAAACAAGCTGTTTTACACCAAAACGAGCTAGATATGAACACATCGGTTTTACAAGTGACCGTGTGATACGAGTCAAAACTTTTTCTCTCATAACTGCGCGAAAAGCATGTATTCGTGCTTAATACAACGAAACAAGCTGTTTTAGACCAAAAGGATCTAGATATGAACACATCGGTTTTACAAGTATCCCTGTGATACGCGTCAAAACTTTTTCTCTTATAACTGCGCGAAAAGCATGTATTCGTGCTTAAAACAACGACACAAGCTGTTTTAGACCGAAACAAGCTAAATCTGAACATCGGTTTACAGATGTCAGTGTGATACGCGTCAAAACGTTTTCTCATAACTGCGCGAAAAGCATGTATTCGTGCTTAATATAACGAAACAAGCTGTTTTAGACCGAAACGAGCTAAATCTGAACACATCGGTTTTACAAGTGTCCGTGTGATACGCGTCAATATTTTTTCTCTCATAACTGCGCGAAAAGCATGTATTTGTGCCTAAAACAAAGAAACAAGCAGTTTTAGACCGATACGAGTTAAATCTGAACACATCGGTCTCACAAGTGTCCATGTGATACGCGTCAAAACTTTTTCTAATAACTGCGCGAAAAGCATGTATTCGTGCTTAATACAACGAAGCAAAAACAAGCTGTTTTACACGAAAACGACCTAGATATGAACACGTCGGTTTTACAAGTGACCATGCGATACGCGTCAAAACTTTTTCTCTCATAACTGCGAAAACGTGCTTACGTGCTCTCATAACGTGCTTAATACAACGAAACAAGCTGTTTTACACCGAAAAGAGCTAAATCTGAACACATCGGTTATATGTGTCCCTGTGATACGCGTCAAAACTTTTTCTCTTAAAACTGCGCGCAAAGCATGTATTCGTGCTTAATACAACAAAACAAGCTGTTTTAGACCGAAGTGAGCTAGATATGAACACCGGTTTTTCAAGTGTCCGTGTCATACGCGTCAAAACTTTTTCTCCCATAACTGTGCGAAAAGCATGTATTCTTCCTTAAAACAACGAAACAAGCTGTTTTAGACCGAAGCGAGTTAAATCTGAACACATCGGTTTTACAAGTGTCCATGTGATACGCGTCAAAACTTTTTGTCTCATAACTGCGCGAAAAGCATGTACTCATGCTTAATACAACGAAACAAGCTGTTTTAGACCAAAAGGATCTAGATATGAACACATCGGTTTTACAAGTGTCCCTGTGATACGCGTCAAAACTTTTTCTCTTATAACTGCGCGAAAAGCATGTATTCGTGCTTAATACAACGAAACAAGCTGTTTTAGACCGAAACCAGATAGATCTGAACACATCGGTTTTGCAAGTGTCCATGTGATACGCGTCAAAACTTTTTTTTTCATAACTGCGCGAAAAGCATATATTCGTGCTTAATACAACGAAACAAGCTGTTTTAGACCAAAACGAGCTAGATCTGAACACATCGGTTTTACAAGTGACCGTGCGATACGCGTCAAAACTTTTTCTCTCATAACTGCGAAAAGCATGTATTCGTGCTTAATACAACGAAACAAGCTGTTTTACACTGAAAAGAGCTAAATCTGAGCTAAATCTGAACCCCGCAGGGGGGCGCCTGCAGCTTGCAGGCGTCGCGACGGTGAGTGGCGACACCGCGGGTTCCCGAGCATCCGCAGGGACATCCCCGCAAGGGGATGATGGTGAACTGTGCATCACCACGGACCCGAGCACCCGCGCCTCGCCGTGCGTGGCATCGCCGTGTCCGGGGAAAAGGGGATCCTGGTGGTTGAGCCGATGCCGAGCGTTTGGACACTTAAGGCCCCTTGGCAAAGGCAACACACCACTTTGGCCCCAGCTTCCTGCAGACGGCACCTCCGGCCTGACCCGACCGGGGGGAATCGGCAGTCGCCTTTTCCTATCCTCCTCTTCATCTTTCACTTACCTATCTCTGTCTCACAACTCTCCTATATCCTACTCACTTCTTAGTTTTTCCTTTTTTCCTGGCGGCGAGGGTTAACCTTGTGTGACCAACTACCCTGAGTTGCGTCATATTTGGTTATAGTTGAGGTGTACAGCTTGCGTGGGCAGGACTTGCTATCAAGTTCCTGTCCCGTCCCCTTGTTGGACTCCGTGGTGGGTGGCTGGCACCATGACCGAAAAACAAAGTTTTTTTTATGGCTCCCCAACTTTCAAAACCTGATCGCTCTCTCAAAAGAGGGCGGAACGAGGCAGACAACTTCTTTCAAAAAAGAAAAGTAACTTTCCCCAAATATCATGTGATCCACAGTGAACAACAAGATAAACAGGCAAGAATAATATCCCCCTTCCTTGTGTCAAAGTGCTTGACTGAAACCCTAGGCATTGGCTATAAGCTGTCAAAAATGGCCAGCGGCGACTTATTGCTCGAACTGTGTGACAATGTCCAACATTCTAAGATCTCCAACCTAACGTCCATAGGCGAAATCCCGATCTCCGTGACTCCTCATCGCTCACTAAACACTGTCCGAGGCGTAATATCGGAAAATGATTTTCTTCACATAACTGAAAAAGAAATGCTCGAAGGGCTCATCGACCAAGACGTCATAGATGTCCACCGAATGAAAATCCGGAAGGACAACAAGGAAATAGACACAAAACACATGATCCTGACGTTCAACACCAGCACCCTGCCCGACACAATCGACGTGGGATATTTGAAAATCAATGTACGACCATACATACCAAATCCTCGCAGGTGTTTCAACTGCCAAAGGTTCGGCCACGGCTCACAGAGCTGCCGCGGTCGTAAAACTTGCGCAAACTGTGCCTCTAACGATCACCAGTCTGATGTATGTGACGCAGCCCTGTGCTGTGCAAACTGTGAAGGAGAACATGCTGCATACTCCAGGGCGTGTGCGTCCTGGAAGAAAGAAAAAGAAATTATCACCATAAAGACCAAAGAAAACATTTCTTTTAAAGAAGCGAGAAGGCGTTTTGCGCTTACAAACACATTCTCCTTCACAGCAAAACAAAACTTCGCTGATGTGGTGCGCAGGGGCGTAGCACCACACAGCACTCCGGCACCTGCCAAGGCCGCTCCCACCGAGCCTATGGCAGGGCCATCCACGCCCCAGGCAGGGTCAGCGAAAGCTGCCCTGTCACTGCCAAAAGCAGGGACCGCCGGTCCATGGGTCGGCATCCCGCAGGACCTCCCCCCGTCGGGAGAGGCCTGAAACTAACACATACGCGGCTGCGCGGTCCTCCAGCACCTCTGTTGAGGTGATGGATACAACACCCACTCCGCCTCCATTACAGCGGCGGAACAGCTCTGTTGAGCGAAAAAAAGACAGGCCCCTCATAACGGGCCCACCACATAAGTAAAACTCCTTTCATTTTCGTTTAAAAACACAAGCATGGCTTTTTTAATTCAATGGAATTGCAGAGGACTTATGCGGAATTATAGTGACATAACACATATTTTAGGGTCAATGTTACCCATAGTTTTATGTCTTCAGGAGACCAATCTTGGTCCACAACATGTGCATATCCTGAAACATTATCAAACTTTTAGACGCGATCGCGAGCAGGCAAATCGACTCTCAGGAGGCGTCGCAATTGTCGTCCAAGCGGCGTCCCTGCTCGAGAAATAAAGCTCAATACAAAACTAGAGGCGGTTGCAGTCAGCATCGTCAGCTATAAAACACTAACAATCTGTTCCGTATACATTCCTCCACATTTTACATTAACAGTCCATGATCTAGAAGAATTGATAGTTGAACTTCCAGAGCCATATCTGGTAGTTAAGGATTTTAACGCTCACTCCCCTTTTTGGGGAAGCGAGCGCTGCGACTCTAGGGGGCAAACAATTGAAGATTTTATCCTCTCAAATAACACCTGTCTTTTAAATACAGGAAAAGCAACTTATTGTTGCCCAAGCTCAGCAAAAATGAGCTTTCTCGATTTAGCTTTCGCATCACCATCGCTTTTTACCGATTTTAAATGGGATGTTTTAAATGACCCCCTGGGAAGTGATCACCTACCTATTATCATCAGCCTCTCATCGTCTACTGCAGTCATCCCCACAAGACCACGGCGCTGGAAACTTCACCTCGCCGACTGGTCACTTTTTACAGAAAGTGCCACTCTAGATAAAGAATTTTCTGAAGACCTCAGCATAGATGAAATTAATGACAGGTTTACTACATGCATAATATCTGCTGCAACACTCGCTTTACCACAAACAGCAGGACTCGTACAGAAGAAACACAAAGTATGGTGGACACAAGAATGTACATTTGCAAAAAAACAGCAAAATAAAGCATGGGGCACCCTGCGTCGGTACCCCACTGCAGAGAACTTACTCACTTTTAAGAGGGCCAAGGCGAGAGCGCGGTACGTGCGCAGGAGTGCTGAGAAAACCTCCTGGCAGAAATATGTGTCCTCTATAAATAGTTCAATACCATCAAAGAAAGTGTGGGACAAAGTTCGTAAATTCACTGGTGACCGTACTTCCTTCACACTTCCACTTTTGACAACACCCGGTACACAAACATCGTTGGAAGAACAGGCCAATTTATTGGGCGAGCACTTTGCTGAAGTCTCAAGGTCGTGCCACTACACAAACGCATTCCAGAAACACAAAGCTATAGCTGAAAAACAAAAACTTCCATTCGGAACAGGCGTGCAGGAAGACTACAACCAGCCCATTACGCTCCAGGAATTAAATAGTGTATTATCTTCCGGTAAAAAGACAGCACCAGGCCCAGACAATGTGCATTACAATATGCTTGCCCATCTCTCTGATACAGCCACACAGGCACTGTTAAAATTCTTCAATAAAATATGGATGACTGGCAGAATACCTGAGGAGTGGAAGAAAGCAGTAATAGTACCTTTTCTGAAACCCGGAAAATCACCAACAAGTCCTGACAATTACAGACCAATAGCCCTGACCAGCTGCATTGCTAAATCTTTTGAAAGTGTAATAAACATTAGACTCACCTTTGTACTCGAATCTCGGCAGGTATTAGATGTTCATCAATGTGGATTCAGAAAAGCATGCTCAACCACCGATCACCTTGTCCTCCTAGAGAACACCATACGGGAGGCGTTCATCCACAAGCAGCAGTGTATCGGGGTCTTCTTCGACATGGAGAAGGCATACGATACCACGTGGAAGTTCGGCATACTCCGCGACCTAGCAGAGCTAGGTATCCGAGGCAGGATGCTGAACTGCTTAAACGACTTCCTGGCTAACCGCACATTTAGGGTCCGCCTAGGAACAACTCTCTCCATGACTTTCACCCAAGAGAATGGCGTACCCCAAGGTTGCATTCTAAGCACGACACTCTTCGTAGTAAAAATGAATTCGTTAGCCAAAGTAATACCCAAGTCCATAATGTATTCGGTTTATGTAGATGACCTACAGATAGCATGCACCTCCTCCAGCATATCGTCCTGCGAGAGACAAATACAAATCACACTAAATAAACTAGCTGCTTGGGCAGAGATAAATGGGTTCAAGTTCTCTCCTCAAAAAACAGTAGCTGTTCTGTTCTCATTGCGACGAGGCCTACAATTCAATCCCAACCTATACTTGAATCAAGCCACACTACCAATTAAACCAGAACATAAATTTTTAGGACTCACTTTTGACAAGAAACTCACATTTCTACCACACATTAACAACCTTAAAAAGAAAGCAACCCAAGCCCTCAATGTATTAAAGGTGATCTCGCAAAAACGGTGGGGGTCCGATAGAACATGCCTATTACACATCTATCGCTCTCTGGTACGCTCCAAGCTGGACTATGGGTGCATAGTATACGGTTCAGCAAGAGCATCCTACTTGAAAAGACTGGACCCTGTTCATAATCTTGGTCTACGACTATCAACTGGAGCATATAGAACATCCCCGGTAAACAGTCTTTATATTGAAGCTAATGAGCCTGCACTAGAGGATAGAAGAGTCACACTGACATGCGCATACGTCCTAAAAACCCGCACTCTTCCTAAACATCTCTGCCATCCCATTGTTACCAAGTGCCCATCCAAAAGATTATTTAACAATAAACCACAATCCATCCGGCCACTAATAATGCGCTTTGAAGATAAATGTGAAGAGTTAGGAGTACTGGATGCCCTGCCGAATATTGCACAAAAATATGAAAATTTACCACCATGGTACAACCTGCCTTCAGTGTGCGACTTCACACTGACACACTTACATAAAAAGGAAATGCCACATCAGCTCATACTACAAGAATTCTTTGAACTACAAGAAAAATATGACACCTTCACTGAATTTTACACTGATGGGTCAAAAACAGAAAGTCATGTTGGATGTGCAGTAATTCAAGACAAATATGAAAAAATGATACGACTGCCACAGTATGCATCGGTTTTTACTGCCGAGAGTTATGCAGTCTTTGTAGCCGTAGACCAAATAGTAAAAGAAAACATTAAAAATAGCGTCATTTACACCGATTCACTGAGTATGTTCAAAGCGCTGCACTGTAGAAACGCCGCTGAATCCAGGTAGGAAACATCATACATAACATAATTAAAATAAAAAAACAAAATCATAACATTATATTCTGCTGGGTGCCCAGCCATGTTGGAATTGTAGGTAATGAGAGAGCAGATGCATGCGCAGCACAAGCTCGAATTGATCAAATAAAACAAGATAACATACCACACAGAGGTTTTTTGAAATTAGTGCACAGTAAACTCAGAATTAAGTGGCAGGCTGCATGGGAAGAACAGGCAAACAACAATCTGCATTCTATAAAACCCGTTTTAGGAGAATGGAAATCATGTAGACATCAAGAACGTTTTACTGAAGTTATTTTATGTCGGCTACGCATTGGGCACACACACCTTACACACAACTTTTTACTGACAAAACAAGACAAACCTCTCTGCGAAATGTGCGGCGATGTACTCACTGTAAACCACATTTTAATTTCATGTAGAAAATTGGAACAACTGAGAAAAAAATATTTTACAACACTCTACAATGAATACATCCCAATGCACCCCAAGTTGCTTTTAGGTGATCAAGCACTGGTTGATCTTTCAAGTATTTTTAAGTTTCTTAATGAAGCCAATGTTTTAAACAAACTATAGGTATAAAAAGTGTAACATTTAACAAGAACCTAACCTTGTGTTTGGCGCATCATAGCCATAGTTGCTTTTGCGCCATTAAAATCAATATAACTAACTAGC